>PVJD01001313.1:0-279038 GCA_004026545.1 Mormoops blainvillei
CCCCTCCCCTCTCTTCTTTCCTTTCCTTTCCTTTCCTTTCCTTTTTCCCCCCTGTGGTATAAAATCAGCAACTATAATAAAATGAAACACCTTTGATCTCATTAAAACCACCACCACCACCATCACCACTACTGGAAATGAAGTTACAATAGTTGGATTTGGATTTGAACGCTACCTTTCCTGGTAACGTGTAAGATGTATTTTCCTCATTTGTAAAATGGAGATAGATGATAATTGCCATGACATGGGACTGCTGTGAGAAATAAGTTAACATTTATATATTGCTTATTCTGTGACAAGCACTTTTTACCCATTCCACATGTATTAACTCCTATGATCTCAACAAAAATCCTACCCAGTAGGTACAGATATCTCCTTTTCATAGTTGAGAAAACTGAGATGAGAGGGGTTCAGTAACTAAGTAACCCAGCTTGTAAGTGGCAGTGCCAGGTTATAAATCAGACAATCTGTTTCTGAAACATACATGTGTCAACATGGGAAAGAATTGGGTACAAACAGGACTAATAAACTGCTGTTTCCAACCCCAAAACATCTTCCAAAACCAAGGTTATTTTCAGATGATCTGTATTTTATGAAGTATAATCACATGTTACATAAAGTGACATATTACATGAAAACACTTCTAATCTATAAAGTGGCATGTACATATAGACTTTTACTATCAGAGTTGATTATTGGAAAGAGACCTTATTTTGGAATGATGGGTCCCTTGTAGGAAGTTGTGATATCTTGCCATAAATCCATCCATCTATAAATAATAGGCTATTTTCATAACACACATTAGTTATGGTTCACTCCAAATCTACAATCTCAAAGGATACATTTTGTTTTAGTGAGATGTGTGTGGGGAGGTTTCCTGTGTAGATCATGTTGGAAATAGTAAATGTTTCCCTGAGGACAGATTAAGCATGATAAATTTCCAGTTGTTCCTCAAACGGCAAGAGAGTGAGCAACAAATTGTTTAAAAGTTGTTTTAAGATCATGCTTTCTTTCAGAGTTAGTACTTCCCACAGTAACTGTGGCACCACAATTTGATATAATTTGAGTTATTTTTATAGATTGGGATAGATCTGTCTTTATCACAAATTCCCATCCAAAACAGATTAATCTTTGGAAGAAAATGGAGATTGTAGATAGCTATTATAGGAATTCTGTGAAATTGAGACATATTAGTTGTAGAATATCTCTCAGAGTCTCTGGGAAAACAAAGTTTTCCTAAAGCAACATACCATGAATCAACCAAGTATTTACTGAGGAGTTCCTAATATATATTTAACTTTTATAAAAATGCCAGGAAGACGTTTGACTTTTACCTATAATATGGGAACAAAAAATCATGTAACTGAAGAATATTAGAAGGTGATACCTAAGTAGTTCATGATCATATTATCTTGAAGACATCTGAATTCATCAGAGTATAATTAAATCCTCAATGTGTCTTATTCATCTTTACATCTCTGGCGCTAGGGTAGTGTTTTGAATGTAATGGGAACTAAGTTTTACAAACTCTCTGTTGAATCAATAAATGGGTGGGAGTGTGCACATGTACCTATGTATGTGCACACTTACTTATTAACACTTGAAGGGAATGGCAATAAAATGGTTTATTTTAGGTCCAGAGGCATGATTGGAGAAAAATAACTTTTCTATGGAAAATGGGAAAATACATGATTATTTCATTGTTCTAATTTTGTCATTGATCCACTGGTGAATACAATAGACATAATTGAGCCTTACAGCAAAGGCAGTGAAGGTACTTCCTATAAGTCTGACATCTGAGAATATATTAACAATATTATAAATAGGACTATAAGACCTCAAGCTCCATGTTATGTATAGCCTATTTCCAACACATAAACTGGTCATTGTTATACCTTACCAAATCCTTCCCGTTTAAAATATGATTTTACTGATCTTGAGGTTAGCACAAAATATATATATTCATTTATAGCAATTCTAATATTTATCAATAAAGTGATTTCCCAGTAGAAAGGGCTTTCCTTTCCCAAAATTTCACTAGCATCGTAGGAATGAAACCCATTGGACTGTCTTTGACCATCCTTGAACATAATAGGGAGTTGGATGAGGAGAGTATGCTGATTGGCTAGCTTACCTGCCACTATCACTGTTTCCTATGGGCCTGGGGAAGGAGAGCTGGGAAGAGAGACAGTTATCTTCATCAATATCTTATGGCCTACAAGAGAAAGAGGTGCAGTACCTCAAAGACAAACCAGGGCACTATTCCATGAGCAGGAGGAATGGATGCTGTCCAGGCAAATGTAGCACATGTCCATTTTATGCATTCCTACAAATTCATCCTACTTCATCTTATTTGTGTCATCAAGCTAAGCATCTAGGTCAGCAAATGCCTGTCAGGAGCTAGACAGCTAATTATACTGTGTAAAGGAAGACTGTTTATAATTTGTCCTTTGATCTCCATTCCTAACACCACAGCTTAATTCAGGCTCAAGTTATTGCCGTCCTGATCTACTTCAATTGAAATTGGTCTTAGCAGTAATATTTTGGATTTGACACCTCAAAGAAAGGCAACAAAAGGAAAAACAAACAGGTGGGACTATATCAAACTAAAAAACTTCTGCACAGCTGACGTAAAGTACATGCCAGCTGAGCAATACCCATGCAAAGGTAGGAAAAGCCCTGAAGTTGGAAAGCTGAGGGTTCTGTCATCATGCCAACATTTGCCAACTGAGGAACTTCTCTCAAGTTACTTTATTTTACTAGACCATAGTATAACAGCGCTGTTATGGGAATTAAATATAACAATCCATATGAAGTCATTAATACATCATTTTGTACATAGTAATTACTTAATACTTGTTAGATGCTGTAGCTGTTAGCATTCTTATCAAAGCTGTTGTTACTTTAATTATTATTAACCAAGAAAACTGTACAGTCTAAATATAGGGTTCAGTAATTGGTGAAGAACATTCTCTGACTTAACCAAACACAAGATGCAATCTATTTTGCAGATTCAAGTGTAAAGTTATAACTCTACTGGTAGAAATGTGATATATAGATTTATATCTATAGATATACACATATATATTACATTTATGTATGTACCTGTAAAGACACATTTATAACTCATGAACAAACCAGAGAAGCACTGTAGTATAGATACTACCTGGCTTAGAAGTGATAGAATGCAGTTGTATTTCTTGACTTGGATGTTACCACAAAGTAACAAGGAAAATCAGAAACACAAGATCTTGATTTAATAAAAGGTAAACACAACTGCATCCCCACCTGCAATATCTGAGTATAGCTTCAAAGCTCAGCAAAGACAATAGAGAAAAGCTATCCAAATAATGGTGACCAAAAGGAGTGAAATTGGTCTGACCTCAAATTTATCCAGAGAAATATAAAATTCTAGGAGACAGAGGACCTCCAATACAAAGTATGCAAGGAAAGAAAACGTAGGCCAAGAATTTTATGAATAGTCAAATTGTAACTCATATTGGAGTATAATAAAATAAAAAATTATGAATCCATAACTCATAACTCCTTCCTAAAAAACCACTAGAGGGCAAAATTCAACTAAACAAAAAATGACTGGAAAAACTACTGTCTAAGAAATAGCAAAAAATGTAATTTATCTCACTGTAGGGTAAACTAAAAAAAATATGTTATTTATGTGTAAATAACAGTCTTAATAACGAAGAAATAATACAAAGTTTGAAGGAAAGACATAAGGAAAGTGGAAGATGGTGTAAAGATACTGATTTCATCATACTTTACAGCAAGAAGGAAAGTGATATCAATTAAAGGTGACCAATTAGAAGATATTAGTAAGTATAAGAATATAGGTAAATACCTATATACTAAATTAGGTAGGGAAACTAAGAGACAGATGTGGAAGAAACATAAGTATATTCATTGCATTCTTGTTCACAGTATGATATAAATTTATACTACATAAAATATAAATTTGTGGGCAAAATATAAAATCACAGGTATTTATGTAGAGTCAACACAGTCCCAATCAAAATTCAAGCATTTGTTTTTCAAAAAAAATACCAGCCTTATTCTAGAATTTGTTCAGAAATGCAGTGGACCAAAGACTGCCAAGGAAATTTTAAAGTAGAATTAAATAAAAAAGTGGAAAGACAACACTACCAGATATCAAAACTTCTTATAAAAAAATAATGTGGTACCAGCATTGGTCAATGGAACTCAGCGGTGAATCCTGAAACAGACAGGTATATGTGGTGATCATCAAAGTGGCACCACAATGTAGTAGAGAAAATGGCGCACTTTTCAACAAGTAGTTTTGTATCATCTAGTGCATTAGTTTTATATGGTGCCACAAGAAATTATCACACACTTAGTGGTTTAAAATAATCCAAATGTATCACTCACCATTTCTGTGGTTACCGGTCCGGGTAAGCTGGCCCTCTGCTCAGGGCCTCACAAGGCTGCAGTGGAGGTGCTGGTCAGGGCTGGACGCCCTGGGTCCTCTTCTGGGCTCATAGTTGTTGGGATTCATTTCTTGCGTTTGTTAGACTCAGCTAATAGAGACCATCTGCTATTCCCTTTCACATGAGTCTCTCTCAAAAAATGGAAGTTTACTGTGTCAAAAAACCCATGGAAAAACTGCTCTCATGCTCTGACTCTCTCCCTTCAAAAAAAGCCAAGATCTTCTGAATGCCTCATCTTATTAGATCAGATTCACTTCAGATAATCTCCCTTTTAATTGAATCAAAGTCAACTGAATTGGGGTCTTAATGACGTCGGAAAAAACACTTTACCTTTGTTCTATAACATTACCTAACCAGGGGTAAAATCTATCATATGTATAATTCATACATTCTAGGGGAGGAGATCATACTAGCTACCAGGGGAGAGAAGCTCAGAGGGTTCCTCAGAATTCTCCCATCACAACTGAGTATACATAGAGACAAAAGGGAAGCTAAATCCCTAACTCACTATATACATAAAACTCAATTAACTCTCATCTCACTGTATAAACAAAAAAATCAATGCATTGAAGATTTAAATGTCAGAGAAAAAATAATGCTTTAACAAAAATGCAGCCCTGGCTGGTGTGGCTCAGTGGATTTAGCATCGGCCTGAGAACCAAAGGGTCACCGGTTCAATTCCCCACTCAGGGCACATGCCTAGGTTGTGGGCCAGGTCCCCAGTACGGGGTGCACAACCACACATTCATGTTTCTCTCCCTCTCTTTCTCTGTCTCTTCCCGTCTGTCTAAAAATAAAATAATAAAAAAAAAATCTTAAAAAAAAATGTAGGACTATTCCTTAGTGTTCTTGTCTTAGGTAAATATCTCTTCAAAGGGAAAATATGATAACAAAGAAAAATGATATTTTAGTGATTTTTAAAGTAAAACATTTGTTTTTTAAAACATAATAAAAATAATATGAAGGTAAACCCATAGTGTGAGGAAACATTTGTAATTTATATGTGCAAGTAACAAATGACTCATGTCTACAATATATAAAGAACACCTATAAATTGCTATGAAAAACAGAATATTCAATAGTACACTGGGCAAAAGACTTGAAATGGTAATTGAAAAAACATGCAAATTGATAATAAACATATGAAAGGTGTTCAACTTGATTAGCAATCAGAGGAATGCAAATGAAAAACAATAAAACATATCAATACTCATCACAGTGGCTAAAATTTAGAAAAGGATTAAAATGCTAAGTATCATAGAGCATATTAATGTACTAGAAACACTTAAACAGTACTGGAAACTCTGTCAACACTCACTACAAGAGTATATTCATATCCATTTGTAGCAGTCATACTCCTAGTTTATACCTGATAAACATACGTATAACCAAACGTGCACTATAAATGCCGCCATCCAGCATTTTACAGACCAGCATGCTCATAGTACCAGCAATATTTCCAATATCTATAAATTTTAAGTTCCCCAACTGCCCTTCAATAGAAGACTTGATGAATCCTGGTATATTTATACAACAGAGTAATATTTAGAGTGACAGTAAATGATCTATAACAATATACAGTGAGATGAACTTCCCAAACATAAAGTTTAGCAAAATAAGTAGCACAAAAGAAAACACACAGTGATTATATAATTTATATAAAGTAAAAAATAACAGGAAAAACTAACTCATGAACCTAGAAGTCAAAATAATGTTACCCTTAAGAGAGGAAACAATTAAAGGGAAATGTGAACAGATTATTCAGATTTGAGTGAAAAAAAAAGTATAAGGTAAATACAATCATAAAAGAAATAGCAGAAAATGTGATGTGATATCAGAGTGAGAATATCTTTCTAAGTGTATTTCATAATTTAGAAGACATAGGAGAAAAGCTACATAATAACACATATACAGACAAAACCTTCATAACCAAAAATAACCAAAATCACTAACCAAAAAACACCATGCAGAAATTAAATGTCAAAGGGATCTCCACTAAAGATGGCGACCTAAGAAAATTCTGAACTCATCTCACACCAAATCCAGATCCAGACACACCAAATCTACAGATATACATGGAACAACATCTTCCGGAAAAACGAAAACAAATGACTCAGAATCAGTTGGCGACACTTAGACTCCCGGGACTCAAGTGAAGAGAGAAGGCCCACATGGAAACAGGTAGGAGAGAAGAGGCTGGGAAACAATCTCCAACAGAAACAGCAACATGGTGCAGTTTATAGTCTGGGGGGAACTCCATCCCGAAGCTGCTCCTTGAGGAGCGAGGCACTGAACCCTACAGTGGGCACCCCTAACTTTGAGGACCTACACCTGAGGGCCAAGCCCGCAAAACATGTAGCTTTGAAAACCAACAACAAACCCACAGGCTGGTGCGACCCAAGCACCTGTGTGCACCAGGACTCACGGGCAGGGCCCAGCATGGAGTGGCGGAGGTAGTGGCTGGTTCGCAGAGCGTGGGCCTGAGGAAAGGTATCTGGTTGACATACCTGGAGCCTGCGGGATGCTCTTAGGAGTGGAGAGCAGCCGGCACCATCTCCCTTCCCTGGTCCCTCTAGGGGCGCCATCTCCCTCCTTCCCTTTCTCCCTCCCTCCCTTCCTTGCTTTTTCATTCTAGGTTTCTTTTGTATTATTAAATTATTTTTTCTCTTTTGTTCTTTCTGGCAGCTCTGTGCTCTCCTTCCGCCACACTCCAGAGGGCAGCATCTCCAAGGGCAGCCTGGCGCCCCAACTTTTGTGTATGCTGTCAGGATACCTCTAGATGGCCTGAGGCTGGTGAAGAATGAGGATTTCAGTAGAGGGTCCAACCAGATGATAATCACTGGAGAAAGAGCTCTTAAACGATGACTGACTGAAATCCTCTCCAGAGACTTCGGAAAAGCAGGCACAGGACTATCCTCACGAGAGGGCGCTATTCTCACAGGGCGTGGTGCTCCCGCTGTGGATCTCTAGAGTCCAAGTATCTCCCTTAGAGAGTTTTACACTGGCCTGGTGCACCCGTCCTTGTAGCTGCAGCCTGCAGGAGATATCCCCTGATAGCCTGGCTTTGATGGCCGTGGGCTTTTACCTGGGTCACACAGGACTGAACTACCAGAGAGAGAGTTTTTGGCAGGTTACCACTCCCAGGGTACTGAAAAGACAGCCAACTGAGACACACCCTCAGTCTCTTTGTGAAAGAAGCCTGTTTGCTTGTCCTAGAGCTTCAGCTTGAAGCAGGGTTCAGCTCTGGCACACATCTAGAGGCCTACAGATTTCAAATTCTACTGCAAAGCTATGGTGATCAAAGCAGTGTGATATTGACATAAACCCAGAAATATAACTCCATGGAACAGACTGGAGAGTCCATAAATAAACCTACACTTATATGGCCAATTAATTTACAGCAAAGACACCAAGAACACACAAAGGGAAAGGACAGTTTCTTCAATAAATGGTTAGGGAAACTGGACAGCCAACTACAAAAGAATGAAAGTCGACTTCTATCTACACCATGTACAAAATAACAACTCGGAATGGATTAAAGACTTGGGTGCAAGACATGAAACCATAAATTCCTAGAAATCATAGGTGGTAAGCTCCTTGACTGAGCCTTGGTGATGATTTTCTGTATTTTACACCAAAAGCAAAGGCAACAAATTTAAAAACCCACAAGTGAGACTTCATCAAACTAAAGAGCTTCTGCACAGCAAAGAAAATCATTAACAAAATGAAAAGGTCACCTAATGAAAGGAAGAAAATATTTGTACATCATCCATCTAATAAGAGGTTAATATCCAAAATATATAAAAAAAAACTCATACAACTCAATAGAAGAAAATCCAATTTAAAAATGGGCTTGGATATGAATTGACATTTTTCCAAAGAAGACATTCAGATGGCCAGTAGGTATATAAAAAGACACTCAACATCTGTAATCACCTGGGACCTGGAAATCAAAACTTCAGGAGTTATCCATTCTAAAATAGAGGGCATTCCCACTGGACATAAATCACTAAACTCTATGAAACTTCATAATTACCACTATCGATTACTCTCCATGTCTCATGCCTAAATTATTCAGGTTTTGCAAGTTAGTTTTGCCCTCAAGATGAGTACAGATTTGTTTTTATACTTTTAGGTCCAATGTCCATACACATTTTCCTTTGTCATTTTCTTAAATATATGGTATGGATATTTTAAAAATGGAAATGAAAATTTGTCATGAAAAACCAAGTTCAAATAGTTCAAATAAATAGACCAACTGAAAAACAAATTTGCAAGGTTTTGTAGGGTTTTTTGTTTTGTTTTGTTTTTGGAAGTCCCTTGGACTTGCTATTGATAAAATTTGAACTAAAACAATATCAAACCTTTAGCCAAATTTTATTTTTTTTCCATTGAACATGTAGTAATTTCCTATGGCTTATTTTCTGACAAATACGAAATAAATATTTATGTAGAAAGTCTCTGTTTTAATGGTTTCTTGGTTCCCTAGACGCCCAATTTTGGGAAAAGGCTCACCTGAGTTACAAATTATAAAAATAAATGTGCTGGTATAACTTGATACGTAAGAGCTCTTCATATCAGTGTTAATGTCTGTCTCCGCTAGCTAGCAGATGCGTAATCTTTGACAAGCTACTCAGACTCCCAGATTCTCTCTTTCCTTACTTGTAATTCAGGAATCAACAGAAACAGACTGTTCAGACATTGGAAATAGTGAATAAAAACGTATATGAGGGATTTTTAATAGCTCTGGGTATATTTTACTTGCTCATTGTGTGTTCGGAGGAAACTAACCCATGAGATTCTTCTCAAGAAAGGGATTCCTAGCTAAGTAAGTTCAGAAACCACGTATCATATATTCCCATATTTAGAGTTTTAGAATAAACACTAGCTATGATTAGTTCTGCATCACAAAAGTCTGTTCAACTCCTTAAGGTGTGTGTAGTTCTCCTACTGGGTCTATGGACCTAGAAATGAAAGCAAAACTTGAATTTTTTTTTGTGTGTGTGTGTGTGTATTTTATTGATTATCCTATTACAGCTGTCCCATTTTTTTCTCCCTTTTATCCCCTCTGCCCTGCAACTCATCCCATCAGTCCCACTCCTCTTAGTTCATGTTTATGTGTTGTACATACCAGTTCTTTGGCTTCCCAATTTCCTGCACTATTCTTAGCCTCCCCCTGCTCTATTTTTTTTTCAAAATCTGAATTCTTAGTGTTTGATTGAGTTTACATTTTCTAAGATACACTTATGGATAACTATAATTATAGCAATTCCATATGTAAAGATATAGATATAAAAATAATGATCAGTAGTTTAACATGCCTATCTATGTAATCTCTCTATCTCCATCTTCCAAATGTATTTTTCTTGGTATCTTTACAGGCACTCAAATCGTAGTGACTGTTACTCTACAAGATGAAAGTTCTTTAGAAAGACATCACTTTCAGTGCCTCCTTTCTTGTATCATTTTAGATATTGAATCTAACGTCTTGACTTACATCAAAATGCCATCCCATTAATTGTCAGTCTTGTTGATCAGCATTTCAGATACTTGGATTATTTTCAGTAGATACTGGATTGCCCCTTTCCTTACATAATATAATAGGACTTTCTTTTTTCAGCCAAATGTAATTGTAGGTGAGGTGTAGAATAAAACTATGGTCTCTGGTTTTTTTTCCCCACCACAACTGTTGCAAATATTCAAAATCACAACTCATGCTATTAATTTCAGCTGATATTTTCAACTCGCTTAACCCAGCACTTACATCCGACAGCTGTAAATGCTTTTAGCCATAATAAATCTCTGCCTGACTTCCCAAAGCAAACAGTGTTGAGGAGAGTGATCTCTCCAATAACATTTTGTCAGCTCAAATCACCACCACAACATAAGTGATTCAGACAGTCTGAACTGACTCCAGGCTTCCCAACCTCCGGTCCTTATTTCCTATTTTCTTTTACTTATGACCTGTGCTTAATATTCCAAAGATTCTGAAAATGCAGTGTTCATTTCTCAGGACTGGCTGACTGCCCATGTAATGAGTTGGGTTCTCTCTCTCTCTCTCTCTCTCTCTCTCTCTCTCTCTCCCTGAGAAGATTCTGCGTTGTGACCTGCATAGTCTGGTTCATCTGAAAATGAAGTTTATTTAAGTCTGTTAATTTTGAAAAATAATTAAATAAACTGTAATGCTGTATAATTAAAATTTTAGTAGTAAATCTCTATTTTTATAAAGCAAGTGAAACAAAGTTACTTCCCTCGCTGTGCTTAAAATTCTAGACATTGTGATCTCCACGCAGTGTGCCCCTCTCACTCGTGCATGTCATAAGTGACATGTTGAGAGAATCAATGAGCTTGCTTGGGCTTGAGAACCATGAACAGAAGCTAGGTCAAGCTATGTGAGCCTTGTAGAGAAATGTATACATTATCTAAAACTATGCTTTTCAAATAGCAAGTGATATAGCAAGAGCACAGAGACTTTGTGTCAGATAGATCCATCTTCAAATCCTGGTTCTGCCTCTTAGACTTTACTATCAACTTGGGATGGGGTGTTACCCCAAAGCACTGAAAGCTAAAACTATTCCAAATAACTCAGGCACTGTAGATCTGTTCTGCCCCACTTCCATTGAGATATAATATTGCATTAGTTTAACGCGAACCACGTGACTTGGTATGTGTGTATAATGTGAAATAATTACCACAATAAGTTTAGTTCACTTCACATAGTTAAATGTTTTTCTTGTGATAGAATTTTAAAGATTTACTCTCTTCGTAGAACTTTACTTTGAACGATTCTGTCTAAAAATGAGCATCCTTTATGCTTCTAATTATAGTCTACTTCGGAACACATATTTTGACACTATTTACTCTTTTATTTAAATCAGATCTCATGAAGATACCTATTATTTTTATTAGTCCAACACTAAAATCATTGCATTTATTAAACGATGATACATTATAGACACTATCTTATTTACTTATCAGGTTAGCAAAAGAGTAGGTATTACCATGGCTCTTTTATAAATAAGAACATTAAATACTAGCCAGCTCTAGAGATAGTAGTCGTAGTAGAAAAGATTGAGCTAGGTTTCACACCCACACCCAGTCAAAGGGAAAGTCTTTCATTTTTTTACTATTATTCAATATTAATTTTGAAAAAAAACTGAAAAATCACTTAAGGGTGTAAGGAGGCATTTAGGAAAATGATGAAGAGCCTGAAAGAGCTCTTGAGCCTGAATGCATGGATTCGAATTTCCCATTCTGTCACTTACTTTGCTAGTATACAGGTTATTTAATGCCCCTGGGCTTTAATTCTTTTACCTGTACATTAGAGACAATAAGAGTATATATGTCAGGATATTTATAGGACTTAATGAGCTAACATGCTGCTTATGACAACACAATGCATAAGAATTGCTCTCTAAAATGTTAGCATAATTTTTAGCCTAGGAGGATACTGAATACTAGAAAGTTTACTGAAACTGCCTACAGTCACACAATTCATGAAAGAGACTGCACTGCACTCAGAACATCAGAGCCATATTGCATTTACTGTTCAATAACAACTATATACTGTTTGCTACAAGCATCGTGCTAGGGACTGGAAAAGCAATGAGCCAAACAAATTATGTTTTAGATCTTGCAGTCTCATTTTGGAAAAATATAATTACATAAGTAATATCATAAGTATGGGTGTTGATGCATGCAACTCACAAAGGGCAAAGGGACAACTAGGGGAGACCCACTCCAGCATCAGAGAAGCTTCATGGAAAAATTACCTCCAATATAAAAGTGAAAGACTAATGGCTGGACGGTATTAGGCAAAATGGCCAAGATCTTCCAGAACTTCACTGTTTTAAACCTATCACTAGTTTCCACATCTAGAAAAACATTAATGAGCATGGATTCCATGAAAAAGGGTGAGCCCATGATAATTCTATAAACAATATTTTGAATAAAATAAATACAAAGTGCATAACCTCCTGATGTTTCACCCCCACTTTCTCTCTCCCCCTCTCTCTCCCCCTCTCTATCTCCCTCCCTCTCTCTCTCTCTCTCTCTCTCAAGGATTAATGACTGTTTATAGAATTCTAAGCAATACCTTTTCAAACTCAGGCCATCTAAGTGCAAAGTGTGATTAATAACCCTGTAAAGCTAAATGTTTGATTATATGGGGAAAAATAAAGTTGCTACTGTTGGTACAAATGGACTTGGAGTGTAACAGAAAGAACATTGAAAAGAAGTAACGACATACATTATTCCTCATTTGGCTCTGGTTGTTGAAAATATAGTCCAACATTTTTGTTTGTTTATTTATTTAGAGAACAAGTTATTTCTGTTCTTCAAGCAGTTGGGAGTAAGCATCAATTTATTGTTTTTTGACACCTCAACTTTATTGAAGCTGCAAAAAGTAGGAGACAGAGGGAGAAAGAGTGAGAGAGAGAGAGAAGGAGGGAAATTAACACTTGGCATCGACAACTAGGAGAAAACAGTAATGCTGAAGATAGTTTTGGTGATAAATGTAGACTCATCTTTCAGTAACTGCAGTAGTGCCCTTTTAACTTTAGGATCTTATTCTTTTGGACATGCAGCCCATCAGACAAGGCAATAATTCTGTTAAAGATATCACTTTTGGATTTTCACATAGTATTGAGAGTAACAGTAGAATTTTCATCACATTCCACTTTTGTAAATACACTAGGTAACTAGATAATTGAATCTGGTTTCCTTCAATTTATTCTCTGTATGTCAGTGTATACTAGCTCAATGCTTTCTTTCTTCCTAAAATTCATATGTCATTTACAGAATGTATTGTTGTTCTATGATGATTATAAATAGTTATTAAGTTTATGCCAAGTTAAAAAAAAATAATGAGACCGCCCAAGATGATTAAATAGGGAATAAGGGATAAAATCTTTGCCCCCAGCAACACTTGGCTCACAGTGTGCCGCTGGTGGTTAAGACTATCCCACTCTCCAAAATTCTTATTACATTTACATTACCCATCTCATAAACCTGAAGTCATACATTAAATTACATATTTAAAAAATGGTCAAACAGCTAGCAGTAAAAAATTAATTAATCCTCACTTATATGTCCAAAAAGTTTAATAATAATTATCCTCCCAATGTAAAGTGTATGCTGAGATGTTTTGCCTGTTCATATTTTAGTCCTCTGTTTATAAAACACCCAAAGCATTAACAACAAAAATTTCATACTTATATGGCCCTTATTACATACCAGCCACAAAGTACTTTGTATGTAACAACACAATTATGTGCATGTGCTTACAATTGAATCCAATGAAGTAGATACTATTTTTATCCCCATTTACATGTAAGTAAACTGAGGCACAAAAAGATTAGATAAATTGACCTTTAATGCAATCCATAGTGAGATTATAGGCTGCTAGCTTGCACCTAATACACCCATAAATTTTGTGAAAGAATTATCCTGGAGTTAAGTACACTATGGGACTCATGGTTTTGACGACTCAGTGAAACAGTGACAATATATTATTTGAATGCGGCTTATAAACATGAGCTCACCTCCTTCAGCTCTTTGTTCACATGTTGTCCCCTAAGGGAAGCCTCTAATGACACACTCCTTAAAATGACAACCACCTTGTTCCCAGCATACTTATTCCTTTTCTATTTTTGTCCTAAGCCTTTACCGTACAACTGTTAGATGTTTTTTTAACATTTAAAAAAATTGTCTGTATATTTCACCAGAATACAAACACAGTGTTCTTCAACTGTTGCCTTGCACAGTGCATGGGTTAATTGTAGATGTTTCAAAAATGTGAGGGGAATACATAAATAAATGAATATCCTGGCAATCTTTCCTAATCCTATAAATATTGTGGAGATTATTTACATATTGTATTTGTTATATGTGAGTAGCTATTTGCCTCGGGCTAGCCAGGCTTTCGTTATTTAATACTGCAAATATTTTTTTCTTTGGTGAGTGTATCTTATACTTAAGTTGGGAGCCTCAAATTAGAATTTAGTTTGTTTCAGTCATTGGAAGAAGTTTGACTTTGGAAATGTTTCTTAAGTGTCTGGGGACTTTCTCTGCCAGTTCTTTGCTGGGATCATGCTCTCCTGGTCAACCTTAACATGCCACCCTTACTACTAATAAAAGAAAATAGGAGAAAGAAAAAGACTGTTGATCTGTGCCTAATAACCCTTTGCCTTGTGATATACATATATATAGTTATATATTTATATCTCTATATCTAACCAGCTTTTAATGATCAAACTATAGGATAACAATGTTGTCCCACTGTCAAACTGATCCTGTGATACTGCAAGGTTGAAGGTCTTATCAGAAAGTTGCTGTTGGCTACTTAAGCAAACCATGGTGCATTACATGCCTTAAGAAAACCAGCTTTGACAAGTAAATGCATTATTTCGCTTAGGGCAAAGAGGGAATGTGAGATTGAGCACAGAAGTGAGAGCTGGAGAGAATGTCTTTCAGGCATATTCAGTGCAACAGTAAATTTGACAGTTATACCAGTGATCAAAATAATATAATAAGTCAGGCCCATATACTTAATAAATAGTACATTTTGGTTAAGTATTTCTGAAAATACCACCTAAACTATTACTTGTTCTCCTATTCACCTCTTCATGTAAGAACTTTTCTAACTTTTTTTTCTATTTTTCTGCAATGATCTTTATTTCTATAGATCTGTCAATGAGGTTGTGTTCTCAGCATCCAAATATTTTTTCTGGACTATGTCTGACTCATGCTGGACTTTCCTAGTTCAAAATAGAGGGCTCCCCTAAACAGATCAGAGTTCAGAGTGGAGATACATGCTTCAACTTCCCAGAGGGCTCCTGGACAAATCATGCAAGAATCTGCAGGGACAACTGAGACCTCAAAGATTATTTAAAAATGCAACTTGAGTTCTTATTAAAATCCATTTATCTACCTCCTATGGTAGAACAAAAGAAAGGGGGGTGACTTCCAGCCAAGATGGAGGCATAGGTAGACATGCTTTGCCTCCTCGCACAACCATAAAAAGGATCATAAGTAATCTTAAAATAAAATATAACCAGAACTGCCAGAAAATCAGGTTGTATGGAAATCTTACAATCAAGGATTTAAAGAAGAAATATTCATCCAGATGGGTAGGAGAGGTGGAGCCAGGGAGCCGGGGCGGAGAGGACATGGTGTGGTAGTGGCAGTGAGGCACTGGCAGTACCCAGCAGAGTGAGCAGTCCTACATTCACCTGTGGTGGATAAGAACTCGGAGGGACACAGGGGGAGTGTGCCATTTCAGCCCCCAGGCCAGACTGCACAGTGCAGGGTTCCAGTGCCAGGGAAATAAAGCTTCATAACTTCTGTCTGTAAAAACCAGTGGGTGTTGCAGAAGAAAAGAAACTACTGGTCTCTCAGAAGAGTCCTTTTCAAAGACCCTCATGGCCCTAGAAAATATGCAAACCCACCCATTTTGGGATTCAGCCCCAGGGCAGCAGCTAGGAGGGTGCCAGGGTGCCAGTCGCATATGGGAAAGAGGGGAAGTGACTGGAAATGAGCCAAGAGCCCAGCAAGTGGCATTGTTCCCTCTCCAACCCCTCCCCCACATACAGCACCACAAAGTGAGGAAGCTGGTTGCCCCACCCTGGCAAATACCTTAGGGTCTGCCCCTTACAACATAGCAGGTGTGCCAAGACAGAGTCAAAGCAGCTTTATGCAACACACAGAAACAAATACAGGGAGGCTGCCAAATTGAGGAGACAAAGAAGTATGGCCCAAATGGAAGAACAGATCAAACTCCAGAAAAAGAACTAAGTGAAATGGAGGTAGCCAAACAATGAGATGCAGATGCAAAACACTGGTGATAAGGATGCGCTTAGAGATCTCGTTGAGTATAGCAAACATATGAGGGAAGAAATCACTAAGTGAAAGCTACACTAAGTGAAGTAAAGAAAAATCCACAGGGAACCAACAGTGAAGGGAAGGAAACTGGTGTTCAAATCAGCAATCTGGAACATAAGGAAGGAATAAACAGTCAACCAGTATGGAATGAAGAAACAAGAATTCAAAAAAAGCAAGGAGAGAATAAGAAGACTCTGGGACATCTTGAAATGTGCCAACATCTGCATCATAGGAATGCCAGAAGAAGTGGATGATCAAGGAATTGAAAACCTATTTCAAAAAATAATGAAAGAAAAATTTCCCTGATTTGGTGAAGGAAATAGACATACAAGTAAGTCCAGGAAGCACAGAGAGTCCCAAACAAGTTGGACGCAAAGAGGACCACACTAAGACACATCATAATCTAAATGCTGAAGGTTAAAGATAAAGAGAAAATCTTAAAAGCAGTCAGAGAAAAGCAGAGAATTATGTACAAAGGAGTTCCCATAAATCTATCAGCTGATTTCTCAAAAGAAACTTTGCAGGCAAGAAGGGGCTGGGAAGAAGTATTCAAAGTGATGAAAAGCATGGACCTACAACCAAGATTACTCTATCCAGCAAAGCTATCATTTAGAATGGAAGGGCAGATAAAGTGCTTCCCAGACAAAGTAAATAAAGCTAAAGGAGTTCATCATCACCAAGAATTTACTGCATGAAATGTTAAAGGGACTTATTTACGAAAAAAAAGAAGATTAAAACTATGAACAGTAAAATGACAACAAACTCACAACTACCAACATCTAAAAAAAACAAAAACAAAGCAAACAACTAGAACAGGAAAAGAATCATAGAAATGAAGATCACATGGAAGGTCATCAGTGGAGAGGAGGAAGAGGAAGAATGGGGGAAAGAGTACAGGGATAAAGAAGCACAATTGGTAGGAACAAAATAGACAGGGGGGTGTTAAGAATAGTGTAGGAAATGGAGAAACCAAAGAACTTGTATGCAAGACCCATGGACATGAACTAAGGGGAGGATTACTGGAGGGAACTGGGGTACTGGGTGGATGGTGGCAAAGGGAAAAAACTGGGACAACTGCAATAGCATAACCAATAAAATATTAAAAAATTTAAAAAGAAGATATATGAGACACTAATTTTTGACTGATGGAGAGTAACAATGTCATTGACAAAAGTGAACTGAGGTGTATGAGGGAATGTCTCTACTCTTGGAAACATACTCAAGTATTTAGGGATAAGGAGACATGATGCTTATAATTTACCCTCCACTGGTGCATTAAAAACTCAGATAGAGAAAGAGCATATGAACAAGCAAATAATAAAACAAGTAGGGCAAAATGTTAACATTTTGTCAACTGGTCATGTTAACAATTATATAAAACATATATAGATGTTCTTTGTACTATTTTTGTACCATTAAAAACTTTGAAATAATTTCCAAATAAAAATTATTTAAAAATAAAAAATAAAGGACTATCAGAAACAATAAGCAGAGACAGGGATTGAATCTTTATGGGTGCTTTATTCAGTTGGCTGGCAATGAGAAGATGACAGGTTAGGTACCCTACCAGGCTGCCTTAAATTCCATTTTAAACTTTTATAAGGAGAAGAAAAGTGTAGGTAAGGGGTTTGGAATTTAGGGGGAAAGTTAATCAGATAAAAGCTGCAGCACTATTTCATCTGTGGAGGTGGTCTTTATCTACGTCTCAGGCAGTGGACATCTCACCCTGGGGGACAAAGCTCAGATACCATCTTGATCACTTGCAGCTCTCCTGAGGCACAAAGGTGGAACTGCTTACAGTCTCCTGGAGTCACACCTTCAGTTCCCCGATCAATAGCTTTTCACATGCATCCATCACTAAGCTTATTAGTTATTACCTAACTAAAATTTTCCAACTCTTGAGTCCCTCATCAGAGCTAGTCAGTTAATGACACTGGGCATGGGTAGTATTCTGACTGTTTTTGTGGTTTTGTTTGTTTTCTCCCTCCCCCCACCCTGCACATTAAAATAAAGAAAGAAAGAAATGGGGGAAAGAGAGAGAGAGAATAGGTACTAAGGTGATAGATGTTGGCCAAAGGTAGGAAGGAAGGAAGGAAGGAAGGAAGGAAGGAAGGAAGGAAGGAAGGAAGGAAGGAAGGAAGGAAGGAAGGGAAAGAAAGAAAGAAAGAAAGAAAGAAAGAAAGAAAGAAAGAAAGAAAGAAAGAAAGAAAGAAAGAAAGAAAGAAAGAAAGAAAGAAAGAAAACTCATTACAGCCAATCTCCTTTTTTTCAGTGATTTCAGTGTGTCACTGAGCGTCCTAGCCTGCATCTCCTACGTGCAAGGTTTTAGTGATCCTCAGCTCCTATATATTCATCCTTAGGCATTCTGCCTTTGAGACTTGTTCTATGCTTTGTCTATGATATTAACACAAGTTTATGATTTCATCTGTTTTTTCCATTTCCTTCATTGCAAAAAATGTGAGTAGCCTGCCAAACAATGTACAGCATTTCCCCTTCATAGAATCCCTCTTACTCTCTCTTCTCCTAGGTGAATCCTCATTAACATTAAGGTCCTGTCTTTTCTGATTGGAGAACCTAGATTTAGACTCCCCATCTCAGTCTGGCCATTCACACTTTTTGGTTCATTGTTACTTTCAATGAGACCTCAGTGAACAACTTTTGTGAATCGCTCTCAAGATTTGTCATGTATGTAACTCCTTTTCTGAGGGACACTGTGAAATTTTCAGAAGGCAAAAAAAGACATATACCTTTATGTGTGTCCCTCAAAATATCTCATACAGCTTGGAGGTATGTAGGGAATTATTCATAGATGTTTTTTGAATAGCCTCAACCGTATCTGTAAATGTTACAGTAGGTATGCTATCCCATAGTCTCTATATTTTTATATTTAAAAATCATACTGTACTAACTGAAACCATTTATACTACATTTACTTCTCTACAACTAGTTTAAGTTTCATCATCTCTCAATTTGTGAAAAACCACTAGCAAATACTATTCTAATTCATACCAAATCAATTCTACATTAACTAGAAAAAGTACCACATACTTCTTAAATGTGTTAATCTTCTGTTTCTACTTTAGCTCAGTGGAGTTTCCACTCCACTAATTTAAATAAGTATATATTTCCTCAACATTGTCTTGTCTTTAACTCATAGATAATTTTTCTTGAATTTAAACATATTGCCATTTATTTTCCTCTGGTGATATAAATCCCTCTTCTTCCTTTCACCTTTTTCTTCTGTTTCTATTCCTGTCTTTGATTTTTTGTTTTCACTTATTCTTCTCTCCCACTCCAAGGTCTTTTTTTTGCAAAGCATTATGCAATTTCATTTTTTCAAGCGGTAGTACATGTAGATTTCCCAGCCCCTTGAAATTTATGGATTCATAGTAGCTTTCATCCAAACAGGTTTAGTCAGCTTAATTCTAAAAGTTACATAAAGGGCTAACCATCTCTTTAGGATTTGGGGGAAATGATAACAAAATAGATCTTTCTATGGAGAAAGTTTTATATAGAGTCAATGCAATTTGTGTTAAAATACTGATGGCATATTTCACAGGTCTAAAACAAGTATTCCAAAAACTTATATGGAACAAAAAAGGACCTTGAATAGCTTCAGCAATCTTGATAAGAAGAAAGTTAGAAGTATCATACTACCTGATATCAAACTATACTACAAGTTCACTGTAATCAAAACAACCTGGTACTGGTATAAGTACAGGCATAGGGGATCAATGGAACAGAGCAGAAAGCTCAGAAATAAATCCGGGTCTTTATGGTCAATTAATATTTGATAAAAGAGGTAAGAGCATGTAGTGTAGTAAAGACAGTACCTTCAATAAATGGTGTTGGGAAAATTTGACATGTACATGCAAAAAAAATTAAACTAGACCACCAACTTACACCATACAAGATTAACTCAAAAATGGATAAAATACAATGTAAGTTGTGAAACCATAAAAATCCTAGAAGAAAACATAGGCAGTAAAATCTCAAGCATCTTTCATAGCAATATTTTTGCCAATATATGTCTTTGGGCAAGGGAAACATAGGAAAAAATAAGCAAATGTGGGCCTCATCAAACTAAAAAGCTTTTGCACAGCAAACAGAAATATCATCAAAATGGAAATGGAACCCACTGAATGGGAGAACATATTTGTCAATGATACATCTGATAAAGGGTAATTTCCAAAATGTATAAAGAACTTAGACAACTCAACACCAGCAAAACAAACAACCCAATTAAAAAATGGACAAAAGACCTATATAGCACTATTTCCAAAGATAGATGGCCAATAGACATTTGAAAAAATGCTCAATGTCACTAATCATCAGAGAGATGAAAATTAAAACCACAGTGAGGTATCATCTCATACCTACCAGATTGGCTTTCATCAATAAATCAACAAACAAGTGCTGGTGAGGATATGAAGAAGAGGGTACTGTGCACTGTTGGTGGGAATGCAGACTAGTGCAGTCACTGTGGAAAACGGTATGAAGTTTCCTCAAAAAATTAAAAATGGAACTGCCTTATGACCCAGCAGTCTCACTGCTGGGAATATAACCTAAGAAACTTGAAACCTTAACTCAAAAGGATATATGTGCCTTTATGTTCATTGCAGCATTATTTATAATAGCCAAGATCTGGAAACAGCCCAAGTGCATGTAAGTGGATGAGCAGATAAAAAAGCTACAGTACATTTGCCCAATGGACTACAGCTCAGCTGGGGGAAAAAGAAAAGGAAATCTTACCTTTTGCAACAGCATGGATGGACCTGGACCTGGAAATTATTATGCTAAGTAAAATAAGCCAGTCAGAGAAAGATAAATATCACATGATCTCACGTACATGTGGAATTTAATGAACAAAATAAACTGATGACAAAATAGTGACAGGGGCACAGATATATGGAACAGACTGACAGCTGTCAGAGGGGAGGACTGAATGAAAGAAGGTGAAAGGATTAACCAGAAAACATATGTGCATAACACATAGACACAGACAAGAGTGTGGTGATGGCCAGAGGGAAAGGGTAGGGGGAGGAGAAGGTAGGCAAAGGAGGGGAAAAAGGGGACAAAAAGAGATTTTGCTTGGGGCAATGGGCACATGTTGCAATGCCCTGATGATGTTTTATTGAGCTGTACACTTGAAACCTGTATGGTTTTGCGAACTAATGTCAATTTGAGAAATTTAATTAATAATAAATAAATAAAAATAGATAGATAGATAGTAGATATTATCTAAAGGTTAACAACCTCTTTAGGATTTAAGGGAAATGCTAACAAAGTAAATGTTTCTATGGAGAAATTTTATATAAATTTGTAATGATTGGAAAACATCACTTTAAAATATGTGTACAGAAAATTTATTTACTCAACAAGTATTTATTAAATACCCATTATAGGCATTTTGTGAGCTGTTGCCAAACTAAGACTTTACCCCCACATTTTTCTTCAATATTTCATACTTATAATTATAATAATGTTTTTACCTTTATGGTTAAAAAACACATAACATAAAATTTGTAATTTTTAAGTGTCCTGTTCAGTAGTGTTAATTATATTCATATTTTGTGCAACACAACTCTAGAACATTTTTTTAATCTTACAAAACTGAAACATTTTGACCACTGAACAACTCCCCCTTTCCCCTCCTCCTTCTATGCCATGACAGACACTATTCTACTTTCTGTTTCTATGGATTTGACTACTTTAGGTAACACATGTAAGTGGGATCACATAGTATTTATCTTTTTGTGACTAGCTTATTTCACTTAGCATAATGCCCTCAAAGATTATCCATGTTGTAGCCTGTGACAGGATATCTTTATTTAGGGCTGAGTAATATTCACAGGCCCCATTTTGCTTATTTATTCATCTGTGTATGGACATTTGTGTTGCCCCCATGATGGGCTACTTTTTACTAATACTGCAATACAATAGGTGTGCAAATATTTCTTTGAGGTCATGCTTCAATTCTTTGGATATACACCCAGAAGATAGATTGCTGGATCATATGGCTATGTTGTTTCTAGTTTTTTGAGGAATTCCATACTGATTCTCATAGCAGTTGCATCACTTTACAATTCTACCAGCAGTGGCCAAATATTTCACATTCTCATCAACATTTGTTACTTCATGTTTTGGGGAGTTGTTTTGTATTTTAATAGTGATCATCCTTATAAATATGAGGTGATGCCTCATTGTGCTTTTGAGTTACATTTCTCTAATGATTCAAGATATTGAACACCTTTTCATATGTTTTTTGGCCATTTGTATATCTTTGAAGAAATGTCTATTCAGGAACTTTGCCCAATTTTTAATTATAGATTAAAAATTATAGATTATAGGTTAATTATAGATTATTGAGATTTAGGAGTTATTTATATTCTGAATGTTAATGCCTTATCAGACATATTACTAACCAATACTTTCTCCCATTCCATGGGTATATTGCCTTTTCACTCTAGTGATTTCTTACTATGATGAGCAGAAATTTTGATTTTGATGTCCTCCCATTTGCCTACTTTCATTTTTGTTGCCTGTGTGTTTAGTGTCAGACCCCCATCACAAAATTATTGCCAAATCCAATATCATAATGCTTTTTTTCCCTTATGTTTTGTTCCAGTAAGTTTATAGTTTTAGGTCTTACATTCAAGAGTTTAATCCATTTTGAGTTAATTTTTGTATACAATATAAGATAAGAGCCAATTTCATTCTTTTTAATATCTAGTTTCCTAGCACCATTTATCCTTTCCTCATTGTGCATTCTTGTGACATTTGTTAAAGATCAGTTGATTGTATTTTCATGGGTTTATTTTTGAGCCCTCTATTCTGTTCTATTAGTCTATATGTCAGTTTTTATGCTCATACCACACTGTTTTGGTTACTGTAGCTTTATAATATGTTTTGAAATCAGAAAGTATGAGGCCACCAGTTTCATTCTTCTTTCTCAAGATTGATTTCAATGTCCAAGTTCCTTGAGATTCCACATGAATTTTAAGATTTTTTTTCTTTTTCTGCCAAAAAGAAAAGTCTTTGGGATTTTGATAGGGATTGCATTGAATCTGTAGATAGTTTGAGTAGCGGGGACATTTTAACAATATTTAGTCTTCCAATCCATGAACATGAGATGTCTTTCCATTTATGTGTGCCCTCTTTAATTTTTTGCAGCAGTATTTTACAGTCTCAAGTATACAATTATTTTAGCTTATTCCTAAGTATGTTATTTTTTTGATGCTATTGGTTTTTATGTTTTACTTTTGGATTATTAATTGTTAGTGTATAGAAATGCAATTGACTTGGCATCTTGATTTTGTATATTGCAACTTTCTTGAATTTGTTTATTGTTCTAACAGTTTTTGTGTGGAACATTTTGGATTTTCTATATTTAAGAATCACATCATCTGTAAATAATTTTATTTCTTTCTTTTCCTTTTGGGTGCCCTTCCCAGCCCCTCCTTGCCTAATTGCTCTGTGTGTGAATTTCAGTATTATGTTTAATAGAAGTGGCAAGAGTGGTCATTCTTGCCTTGTTCTTGATCCTATTGAACAGAGTTAAAGCTTTCAGCCTTTCACCATTGAATATGATGTTAGTTGTGGGATTTTTACATTTGGCTTTTGTTATTTGAGATACTTTTCTTCTACTTCTAGTTTTGTTGCATGTTTTTATCATTAAAGGGTATTGAATTTCATCAAAAGCTTTTCTTCATCCATTGAAATGATCATGTGGTATATTATAGTCACAGATAGGTGCTATCATCATTGCTATTTCAAAGAAGAGGAAATTGTGGCTTGAAGAATTAAATCACTTGCCTGTAGTCACACAGCTATTACATATTAGTGCAGGGCTGAAATCCAGGCAACTCATTCCAAAATTATTTTTACTATGCTGTAATGTCCACAATTTCAAGTGCTTAGAATAACATACTTAATGATTTTTCACTCTTCCTCTTTCTCTGCTTTTCCTTCTCATCCTGCTTTTCTTTCTTCTCATCCACCTTCTTCTTTTCAAGACCCATATTTGGAAATCCATATCAATGCAGCACCTCCTCTTCCTAAGTGTACTGGGGAAATATTAACGTCAAGAGAAAAAATATTCATGACAATTATTAAATGAAGTAGATTACACTTTTAATGTTTCTTTTTCCACTTCTGGTGTTTTGCACTTACTTTATTGGAATACTCTTAAGATTATTATGTCTTTGGTATCTGGGGTCTCACACCATTCAAGTTCATATTCACTTACAATTTATTAAGCATTTATTTAATCCAGGTTCTGAGTAGTCATTCCCCAATCACTGCATTATTTAAATGTCACACCAGTCATGGAAGAACTCCAAGTCAAAGACTCATTCTTTTTTTCCACAGTACTCACATGTGTACTAACCATTTAAAAACAGCCAAGGTAAGTTTTGAGTCTTTTTAAATGCCTTGACAATGTCTCGCTTTTGTGCACTTGGAAGTTCTAATACCCAAAGTGGTATCTCTTTAAGGGTTTGGTGTAAATGTACTGCACAGTTAAAGTTTACATTGCAAAAAAGAAGAGACAGTATTATATTTAAAACATTTTTAAAATTTGACATTAAAAGGACCACACTGCAACTGAGAGTCATAGAACTTCAACTTTTTTTTTTTTAGCAAAATTTCTCAGAGAAGACAAAGCTTACTCTTGCTCTTCTCAGAATAAGTCCATCTAAAAGAAGCTATGACACAGGAAGGTGTGGTCATTATGGAATACAGGTTTGTTGTCCTCTCAGGTGAGCTCCTCTGGAAAACACTGACTCAGCCATCTCTACAAGGAAGGTATTACCTCTAGCGCTAAATGCATAAACACATTTACAGAATGATTCACCAGCGAATAACCCACACTCACTTCAAAGCCAAGCACTTCTGTGAATCCTGGCAAAAATCAGGGTGTGGCTTGGGTTTGTACAACAGTGGCAGGAGTGAAGAGGATTAGTGAAAAAGGGGAAGACAGCCAGAATGAGAGTACCTGCAAGGAGATCTTATCTTCGCTGATGAAACTTTCCAGCCTTCAGGCTCCCAGAATATATAAGCACAGGTTAAGAGAAAAATGAAGGATGGGGCAAGACAAAACAAAACAAACAAAAGACCACAAACAAACAATCCAGATTCATCAAAAGATGGGACTTGCTACAACGCTTCAGTATGAGAAATAGCCCATAGTCAAGCCCCTGAAAGTGAAAGTGGTTTTCTTTAAAGTTTTGCAAACCCTGTGAGGTGATGACAGCTTCCTGCAGATTGGCCTTTAGCTGATCAGATTTCAGCAGCTCATTCAGCTCCAAGGCCAAATTCTCAGCCTATGTAACAGCAGAGGGTTCGCTGAGACAAGATCCCATATGGCAAGTTTTAGTGTACAAAGGGACTCTTCCTCCCTCCACCCTCCCCTCTGACTCATTGGGCAACCAGGGCTGGGCTGGCATCACTTATGTAGGCCTAATTCTGAATTTATTTTAAGCTTTTCACAAATGCAAGCCAGTATTTTTATTAAAAAAGCAGTGGTGCACCAAGATAATGTCAACAGTATTAAAGCATAAAATCACCTGGCAGTAGTAACAAATCTCCAAATGATAACTTCAACAAGGAGTAACCACTGGCTTTGAAATTGTCATATTATAACAATTTATTCAGAGAAAGAGCAAACTTTTATGGCTAAAAAATCAACTTTCCATAATATTTCTCTTGTATACGAAGGGAGACCCCCCCCCAAAACCCAGATTTTATTTTTAAAAAATGTGTATTTATTAAAAAATGTTTAAACTTCAGCCACTTTCCAAGTATTCCCCATTCGATGCAATAGGCCTATGGAAACATTTTCCAACGCTCAGAATAGTTTTTCAGCTCGTTGATTTTGATGCCTATTTGTGCTTCTGCTGTTTTTTGTTTCACCTCTTCCACATCAGCAAAACGTTTTCCCTTTATTTTTTTCATCCAGGGAAACAAAAAACGTCACGGGGGGCAAAATTAGGTAAATAGGGTGGGTGGGGCATGAGGGTCATGCCATTTTGGTCAGAAACTGTTGAACACTCATACCATGTGGAGAGCTGCCCTCTTAAACCACTCATCATAAAATGGGTAAATGAGTTGAAAGAATCTACTAAAAGAAATTCACTGAAGCTGGATGCAGCCTCTCACAACAACGCCAGCCGGCTCACTGATACAGATGGGTTCCTAGAACAGTCACCTAGTAGGGGAAGCCTTCACTTCAAGGGGCCTGGCCTCGTGAAGATAATAGATAATTGTGTTTTGTGGGGGAGTCCCTCCTTGTATTGTATTGTATTTCTCTTATGTGATAACTAAGGAAAATATATTTGGGAGAAAAAAATCCTGGAGATTCAATTTTACTTCACGCAATGCATGATTTCTTGCCAGGGGGAAGGAAATAAACTGTGTGTGTGTGAGAGAAAGAGAGAGAGAGAGAGAGTTTGAGAGAGGGAGAGAAAGAGGAATGTCTGAGCAAATGTATTTTGCACGTCTGAGTTATGTCTTTCAAGACCCCATATGATATTTCCCCGCTTCTAAAAATTTCCAGGATTGCCATCCAGAGTCAACACATTATTTAAATTCAAAGACCACCATCACCATCTCAGAGCAAAAGAGCGAAACAGTCACAATTATTTAATATTACCAGTGAAGCCTTCTTTGGAAATTATCACTCATAGGCAAGAATCCCTGCCTCTGAGAGCAAATCCTCTGAGCTTCTCAGTCTCTCCTGCTGAAACTTCATCTTCCACTGCTGCCTCGGGGTCATTTCCAAACAGCAGGGCACCAGACAAGCTACCTTATGAGGAGCCATACCTAAGTCCAAGAGGATGGAGTTTCACTATCGGCTCAAAGCCTTTTACCTTGGAGACTTCACAGTAAGCCAGGACCTGGCAGTAATACGATCATTTGTTGCTTTAGAATGTTAATCGCTCCACTGAGTTATCTAGTTTTTTAAAAAATAAAACAAGAACCACATTAAGGTAAATTAACCCGTCTTTCCTATGCCATGTCAAGAGTTACGAAAATTATTCAATTACCAAATACATTGCTAATTCTCTTCTGACAGCTCAGGGATTCGTGTACGGTGTCGAGTCAGGTATTACATTTTGCTGAATTTACCCTAATTCTGTGATTGTGACTTAATTGCCATCTGTGCACATGTGCACATCACAAAGAGGTTGCCTCAGATGCCGGAGTTACTGAATATTACCATTATTATTTTTACACATATGAAGATGGAAGCTGCTAGTGTTTTTGACATCAAACTTGCAGTGTCATCATGGCAGCTGGCGAAAATGAGTGGGGCAGCTGTACCCATTTGCTGATTTGATCTCACTGGCTGTCCCTGCCTATTCCTCTGGGCTGGCTTGACATGAAGAGCAAAGAACAGCATTAATCCCCAGGATATGGAAGGGAGGTGGGGTTCGGAGATTTCTTTATCTTCAGACCTTTACAAACAGAGTTGTTGAGACTGTAGCACTAGTCAGCAGGACAAGCTGCTGGTGTTATTCTCCATAATCAGAGTTTACAATCAGAACACTGTGGGCTCTTTGCTTTTGTTCCTTTAAAAGTACTAGTTCTTTGAAAGAGAACCAGTACTCTTTCCATGGCACTGTGAGCAGAAAGGGCTGAGAAAGAAACAGTGAGCTGGCCAAAAGAAGAAATAACTTATTGTCAACTATAATACCTTTGCCTATAATGCAGTTTTTCCTCCTGCCACTGAAGAAACAATCTTCATTTTATTCCCTGAGTGGAAGATGTGGATCAATCAATCCAGATTTTGGCTGAGATGAATGAAGACTCCTGGTTTAGAAAGCATATGTGATGATATTGCTGTGTTAATCATGGCACTTTCAAAACAAAACCTATATTCTTATTCTAAAGAAATTAGACATTTCTTCAACTGGAAATATACTCCTTAAGGGTCTTGCGAGTGCAAAGCTGGAAGTTTTGGGGATAATAACACAATCAGGGGATGTAGTCTAAACCACTAAGTAGAGTAACAATTTAAAAAAACAGTCCTGGCTAGTGTGGCTCAGTGGACTGAGGGCCAGCCAGCAAACCAAAAGGTTGCTGGTTTGATTCCTAGTCTGGACACATGCTTGGATTGCAGGCCTGGTCCCCAGTTGGGGGCATGTGAGAGGCAACCGATCACTGTATCTCTCACATATTGAGGTTTCTCTCCCTCTCTTTCTCCCTCCCTTCCCCTCTCTCTAAAAGTAAATAAATAAAATCTTAAAATATATATATAAAAAAATAAAAATCCAAATATTCATCAAGATGGTGGCATAGGCAGACATGGCTCACCTTTTTGCACAACGACATCAAAATTACAACTAAAATATAAAACAACCATCACTCAGATCTGTCAGAAAACAAGTTGAATGGAAGTCTGAGAACTACAGAATTAAAGACACCACATCCATCCAGGTGGGTAGAAGGGACACAGATGCAGAATGAGCTGGTCCCACACCCGTGGGAGGGTTAGCTCAGAAGTGAGGAATCCCAGTCCCACCCAAGGTCCCCAGCCCAGGGTCCCAGTACCAGGAAGCTAAGTCCCCACAAATTCTGGCTTCAAAAACCAAGAGGGAATGAGTCGGTAGAGGAAACTGCTGGAGCCCCCAGCAGGTCCTCTTAAAGAATCCACATATGGACTCACCTACTTAGACTTACTTCCTCTGAGATCCAGCACACGGTCAGCAGCTTGAAAGGCAACAGTGGTATACAGGGAGAAACTGGAACTCAAGGTGAGCAGAGGTCATTGTCCCTTTTCTAAACCCTCTCCCCACAGAGCTGGCAAGCTGGTGCCACATCTGAGTCTCCATCAACCTGGCTAACGTTGTTTGACCTACCTTGGAGATCCCCAGAGACTCTGCCCCACCCAATTAACAGGCCCACCCAAGCTGCTTTCCCATATGAATGGCTGGTCTTGGCTTATGCTTCACAACTTCCTAAATCCTATCGAAAAAGCAACAGCTGGCCTCAGTGAGTCCCAGGCCCAGCACTGGCAACAGCCAGTTCACACGATTGGTTCACAGCTTGGCTTCACCTGGGAATCTCCAAGCCCAGCACAAGTAACATCTATCTCAGATTGCTTTATACCCCAGGCAGAATGGCCCTGGGCAAAACACAGGTGGGGGCCGACCTTGGCCTGCACCACCCCGGAAGCCCCTGGGCCAATGCACCCAGTGGATAGCTACAGACCACATCGAGCACCACCATCCTGCTACTGCACAGCTGATCATCCACGGAGAGCAGAGGCTGGTGGTCAGTGGTCACAGCCACACCTTGCAGCTGACTGGCCTGAAAAATCCCTCCAATTGATCTGCTAACAGCAACCAAGGCTCAACTACAATAGGAGGGTGTACTCAGCCCACATGAAGGGTGCACCTGAAGTACCCAGCTTGGGTGATAGGGGAGTCTATGCCATTGAGCCCTACAGGACACCTACTACATTAGGCCAAACTACCAAGACATGGAGTCAAAGAAGCTCTACTTAATATATAGAAATAAACATTGGAAGGTTGCAAAATGAGAAGACAAAGAAACATGGCCCAAATGAATGAATAAATCAAAACTCCAGAAAAAAACTAAATGGAGTAGATAAGCAATCTGTCAGATGCAGAGTTCAAAACACTGGTTATAAGGATGCTCAAGAAACTTAGGAAGGACCTAAACAGCATAAAAAAGATCCAGTCAGAAATAAAGGATACACTGATTGAAATAAAGAACAATTTAGAGTGAAACGACAGTAGCATAGATGAAGCTGAGGATCAAAATCAATGATGTGGAGCATAAGGAAGCAAAAAACAACCAATCAGAACAACAAGAGAAAAAAGAATCCAAAAAAATGAGGATAGTATAAGCAGCCTCTGGAACAACTTTAAGAGGTACATTATTTGCATCATAATATGCAGATAATATGCAGAAGAAGAAGTGGAAGAACAAGAAATTGAAAACTCATTTGAAAAAAGAATGAAAGAAACTTCCCTAATTTGGTGAAGGAAACAGACATACAAGCCCAGGAAGCACAGAGAGTCCCAAGCAAGATGGATGCAACCAACTCCAAGACACATCATAATTAAAAAGCCAAAGTTTAAAGATAAAAAGAGAATCTTAAAAGCAGCAAAAGATAGCAATTAGTTACCTATAAGGGAGTTCCCTCAAGACTGTCAACTGATTTCTCAAAAGAAACTTTGCAGGCTAGAAGAAATTGATAAGAAATATTCAAAGTCATAAAAAGCAGGGACCTTCAGCCAAGATTGCTCTATGCAGCAAAGCTATCCTTTAGAATCAAAGGGCAGAAAAAGAGCTTCCCAGATGAGAAAAAACTAAAGGAGTTCATCATCACCAAACCACTGTTGTATAAAATGTTAAAGGGACTTATTTAAGAAAAAGGAGAACATCAAAACTAGGAAAAATAAAATGATATAAAATACAAATCTATCAACAATTGAATCTAAAAAACTAAATAATCAAGAAGAACAGAGGCAAATCATGGATACAGAGAGCGTTTTGATGTTTGCCTGATGGGAGTGGGTTTTGGGGGGGAATGGGTGAGGAGGTGAGGGGATTAAGAAGTACAAACAGGTAGTTGCAGAAGAGCCATGGGGGCGTAAAGTACAGCATCGGAAACGGGGTAGCCAAAGAATTTACATGCATGACCCATGGACCTGAACAATGCTGTGGGGATTGCCTGAGGGACCAAGGGGTACTAGGTGGAGGGAGACAAAGAGGGAAGAATCAGGACAACTGCAGTAGTATAACCAATAAAATGCATTTTTTAAAAAGATCCAAAAAATAAAAAGAAATAGAAAAAACAGGTTTACTTCATAAATAACTAAATAGGTAATTTTATGTTTTTACATAAATTATGAAATTGACTAAAGCACACATGTTAAATATGGTTTTGAAAATATTTTCTTTAAATTTACAATGTAGAATAGTTCCACCATATTTTAATTTTTTTCATGAAATCTACAGCAATAAATTGTTGAAGAAGTCATAAGTATCTTGTCCTGGGCTTGAACCTTTTCCCATTGAATGACAGTGATCACTGCTTACTCTCTGACTTTTGTGTGAGGCCAAAAGCCATTTTCTGCTACATAGTTGCCAATTTGAATATTAAAATACACACATTAACACCAGACTGATTATCTGTCAAAACCATGCACATCTACCTCACTCTAAATGGTTTTATAAATGATATTCAACCTTTTTGTTGTTACTAAGTCGAAAACCTCAAAATATTTTGGTTTACCCAACTGAAAACAAGCCATAGTCCTATGGAATTGAAGAGCTAAAGATATTTCAAAATAGCAACAGGATGGTGCCGCACAATTCCTTTTAAATTTTTTTTACTTTTCTTTTCATTCATGTTCTTTCAAATACTGAATCATGATTTTTCCTTCTTAAGAATTTGGCCAAATCCCTAGGAAGATAAGAACAGAATGTCTTTATATTTATTTAGAGTCATGAAAGAAACAGAGGCAGGGTTTGGAAGACTGTCAAGATTTCTAAAACTTATCAACATGTTCAATGAAAATGAGTAGAGAGTTCTTTGGCTCCCTGCTGAAGGTACCGGATTGTTTCATCCTGTGTCTCCTTCAGTTAATCATTAATATCTTCAGGAGCCTTGTAAAGTCTGAGGGTTTGTAGCCAGATCAACCTATTTAAAGGAGATAGAAGCTGTAACTTGATAATATTTGTCATAATTGCTTGAGTTTAGAATAATAGTGTATTTCTCTTTCATGATATAATACAGAAACAGATTAGGAGATGTCATAAATTCACAATGTTGAAAACTCTTCATGCCAATAACTTAGGCTGAATATTGTCTTTATTTTTGAAGAAATAAGTAAATATTAAAGTGGAAAGAAGGGTCTCTTTTTCCTTAAAAATATCCAGTTATTTTTAGAGTATGGTAAAAATGTATTTCTTACAAATGAAATATATTTATTCACTCAGCTTTCTTCTGGTCAGAGACATTCTAAGTGTTAAAAAACTTAAATCATACACTTGAAGTTAAATGAATTACAAATTAGCAAACTCTCATAGTAAATGGAAATTAAAATATAAAATATAATGTAATTTTTATTTTTTATCTGGAGAAAACATAAAATATATAAAACAGAAAATGGAAAGATTTCAATGGCTACTCTTCCTTCTCCTTTATATTCCTCCTTCTAAAATAGCATTCTGTAAGCAGCACTAACAATTGATTCATTTGAATGCATTTTTCCTCTGGTTTCCATGAATATAAAGACTTAGAACCTTATCTTAAGAAGAATGTTTAAATCTACTTTGAAATTAGAGTTCAGGAAAAAAGCAAATTAGGCAGGAAAATATACAGCCATTCAGGCTGCCACCAAGTGCTGATTTCAGCCCATTCTAACTCTAAAGCACATCAACCCCATTTCCTTCATCCAGGGCACCCGACCCGTTACATGTGGTTATTTTCCTAATTAGTTAATTAACAATTTTTTTATTGTTGTTCAATTACAGTTGTCCCCATTCCACTCCCCCGCCCCATTACTCTCCCCTGCCCCACCCATCCACCACCTTCCACCCTCAATCCTTCCCTGCTTTGGCTTTGTCCATGGGTCCTTTATACAAGTTCCTTGTCTTGCCCCTTCCCCTCCTTTCCCCCGTGAGCCCCCTTGCATCTCCCCTCTGATCACTGTCAGTTTGTTCTTTATTTCCATGTCTGTGGTTCTTTCGATTGAATTCCTTATTTCTCGAAGTAAAATCAGAGCTAACATTGTCAGAATGACCTGAGTGTCATTCACTCTAACTCCTAGTTCCCACCTAAACCTAGTGAATCAGTATTTCTGGGATGGGTCATTGAATCTGCTTGTTTCACAGGCTCTTAGATTATTGAGCGTTATTGATCTACTCATTTCAGTCCATCTGTAGTAGTTGGTTGATATAATACTAGACTGATTGTGTGTATTGAAGCCAGTATTTTATCATTGGTGTTATATCCCATTTTTCTTAACCTTCTTCTACTGTATTTTCATATGACCCACCTGACTTGACTTTTCTCGGATGATTCAATATGCTTCAAAACCTTTACCATAGAGACTTCACCTTTCCCTATTTTATTCAACTTTGTACAGCTGACCCTTTAACAACATGGGAGTTAAGAGCACTGACCTCCCACTGCCCTGCTGCATAGTGGAACATCCACGTGAAATTTCTGACCCCAAAAAACCTTAACTACTAATAACCTTGTTGATACTCATAACATAAACAGTCAATGAACACATATTTTTTATGTTATATGCATTATATACTGTATTCTTAGAATAAAGTAAACAAGAGAAAAGAAAATGTTATTACAAAAATCTTAAGTAAAGAGATCTGTGCATTTCCAACCCATGTTATTCAAGCATCAAATGTACATACTGTATATCGTCTCTGATCGAATTCAACACTGGGATAGCAGAGATTTTGTAAGTCTAGTTCGTTTTCATAACCTTAGTGCCTAGAAGAAGGTCTAGAGCATATTAGGTATTCCACAATTATCTGTGAATGAATGAATTGATTAAAGAGAGATCGTACTCTCTGTTCCTAAGTACTTCTTTTATAACCACATCTCTTTTCATTTGAAATATACCACTGACTAATACTTCATCCCTCTTCCAATTTAATTAAGACACCAACATGAGAGGCATTTTTTCCTAGGTGCTATAGATATAAAGATGAATAGGGCATACTTCCTTGTTCTTGAGAGGTTTGGAATCAAAAACAAAGAGCTCGTTACCCATCTCAGCTTCTCCTCCCCTTCACTCAGCACCCAATTTGCATTTTCTCTATTACTCCCTTGGATGGTATTCCCAACGACCTTTCTGAAAGCTTGAGCTCGGTCTTCTGTGAGCTTCTCTCACCCGGACCCAGAACACAGCTCATGCAATTCAATTGAGCGCGTGACTATATCACAAAATTACAAAAGAGGTGTTCCCTCACTAAAGACACAATGTTTTCATTCAATTGATTTTTATCAAATATTTATAACTTGCAGTATTTTAATGCATCATGCAAGAAGGTTCAATGAGTGTTATATATAACATTAAAATCATTATAGATACACATATATACATACACACAGGGGTGGGCAAAAGTAGGGTTACAGTTATAATTCAAATAAAGAATACAATAATTAATAAGTAATAATATAAGACAGAACTGTTTTGTGTACTCACAACTGTAAACCCACTTTTGCCCTCCCCATGTGTGTGTGTGTCTATATATAAAGCCCTATCTATAAGGGGCTTATATAAAATGTCTTATGTTATCTGCAGGATAGACTTATTTTATAGATGGTAAAAGTTATGGCTGAGAGTGATTGTGGAACCACAGTGCCTTTTTCATTATGCCATTTTGTATCCTTTCTGGTAGTTTCATTCTCCTGCCAGCCCAGCTAAGCCTCTTGAGACACATGATATTAAGAAATATATCTGGGATATAAAGTGCTCTTCTGATTTACTTTTCTTTCTTCCTGGCTTGCATCACCTGGTTATCAACTTCACCAAAGCCCTGGCCAACATGACCTGTTGATTTTCCACTGTGACAACTCTCAGACCCAGATAATCTTCAGTCATGAGTTTTTCTTACATATGGACTTCAAGGTGCAGCTAATCAAATGAACACATTTATTGAAAATAGAAACTTTTGGAATTTAATTGGACCCCTTTTACCGTACAATAATTCTTTTGTTTATTTTCCAGTGAAATTACCAATTTATGATTCTCAAAACCATCTCTAAGTCTTTTTAGTACCCCATTTTCGGGTCCCTTATCTTTACCTGCCTGGTAAAAATGTTACTAAGACCTAGTGGTTTTAATGCAGTACTCTAACTCTCTCAAACTCAAAGGAACTGGTTTCCTTCTCCACATCCTTATTTCTACCAGAGGTACCCCTGTGCTCTAATTTATTTATTCTCAATTTTTAGGTATTCCTTGCCAAGTTGTTTCTTTAGTCACTTCTAATTTTCTCCATTACCGATCTCATTTCTCAACAACTGCTTCTTATGTCATGTTAATTGTCTTCACACTGATACAAACCAGGAATTATATAATTATTTCATAACTGTTAAGGATGTATGCTAATATCCTAACTGTAAGACAGAACATGAAAATATTTGTTGAATAAATGAACACCCAAATGAATACATATTTGATTCTTGGGTAAATTAATACCTGAGATGCAATTAATTCTCCATCCTCACCCCCCAGGAAAACTGTGAGAGTTTTATATGGGGCTTTTTCTAGGTAGAGGTCACATCTTAAGAAACTTTTCTCCTTTATTCCCTGAAATCTGAAAATGCTCTGTTTCTAATAAGCACTCAAGAATTTTATTTTGATTTTAGCAAATGTTGAATGACCTTATAGAAAGAAATAAACTTGGGGAGGATTTTTATTAATCTCAAAACAGCAGAGAATTTATAGACAAGATAAAATCCCAAAAGGCCTTGGAACTTCTTGTGGCAAAGAAGCATAAAGGAAAGAAAGTTAAAAACTACTGGGAAGTGTCTTACATTGAGTAAATGATGAGTATTTGAGAAAGAAGAAAACAAAACGTCGGGTCGTGCTTTTGGAAGACATTTAAACTCACCACAAGGATCCCTGAAAATCTCCCAGGGCCTCCACAAGGGGTTCCCTCTTTATCTTTCTGGGGCCTGAATTTTAACATTTTTTCTATAAGTATAATCACATTTAAATATATACTATTTCACAACCTACAACTCTAATTTAAATTATTTCCCTCCTCTCTGTGTCCTTTTTTTTTTAGAGCTTTATTTTAATCTTCACTTAACAGTTAGCAGTTTCATGTGAAGACTTACTCAAGCATCTCAAAATCATCAAGAGAATGATAGTAAATATTGACTAAAATGTAACTTACTCCATTCCTTTTTTTTACTCCCAACTACAGTTTTGCATCATATCAAACCTGACTACTATCAACCACATTCCTGAATAGCTTACTATTTTAAGTTATTTTACATTTTTTGCAGAAATAAAAACGTAGACCTCTTGACTCGCCAACATTCTTTCACCCATTCCAAACTGCAGGGTTGTGGATAATCTTTGAGTCACTAAAAACATGTTGTATGTGTGGGTGGTTTTTTCTTTCTTTCTTTCTTTTTTTTCCCAGAGACTGGTAAAATTGCACTGGCTCCAGAGTGTCAGCCTCATGCCCTAGCAGTAGAGGTCATCAGTAGCATGGAGTCAGTTTGGGATATCTCCCAATCAGAAACAAATAACAGTGACTCCTCTGGGAGTCCGTTGAGACCATTACAGACCTTCCAAGGAACAGTTAAGCTTTGTAGTGCGCCTCCTTGAGAAACAGCTGTTTGTCTAACCTTTGAACTGACCGATACATTAATCTGAAGCATAATTTAGTTCTGTCTGAACTTCTGGCTATGGCATGAATAGCTGGCTTGCTTACATTCTACCAGTCTCCAAAATAATACTTTTTGTGCTTGTTTTAAAAAGGGCATTTTTTCCCCTTCCCAATTTAATTATGTATGATTATTTGATAAGGGGATGCCAGTGCCGGTGTATAGTTCCTAGCCTCCTACCCTGATAACTCTCCCTCTATCTGTCCTTGATCCTGCTCTTAGTTACTGATACTCATCAGAGTCTGTAAAGCAGCTACTGGAGCCTCTTTTCACACCAAAGAGAAGTTGCCCTGAGGGCCTTGCTGTGGTGAGGAGAGGTTAAGAGGAGTGGCACATATGTCTAAGCTCCTGCACTGTGAAGAGGTGTGTTTGTCAAGTGACATTGTACCGTTCCACAGGGAAGTGCTAGTTTGAGGCAACCCCCTGTGGAGTCTCCCTTTGCCAGCTGGAGAAGGTTTATAGCACAGGAAACCATCAGATTTTATAATACCATTATTAGAACTAGATTCCGATCAATTCAATGGAAAGAACCAGAGAGAATCCCTAGTAACTGGGAAGATATTGGGACAACAGATGTGTAACTCGGAGACCACAATCCCATTCTTTTATGGGCTGAGCCAAAAGAAATGGTAAAATCTGGGGAAAGAAAGAAGAGTTGCTAACTGCAACAGTTTACAGTTAAAGGCCAAACACTGAAAGTACATTGTAAGCTACTGGGAAACCTCAAGGAGTCATGAGCTTGTCTGTTTGATTTTAAAGAAAACGCCTCTCAGTACAACTGAAAAGCAACTGATAACTGATTCAGAAGTACAAAAGAGTCCACAAGTCCAGAGCATTGTGGAATGATGGAAAGATCAGGGGAAGGAGATACGGGAGACCTCTTGCAGCCTGTCAGATTTGAACCTCAGCTCCTTCGCTAATTCTGGAACCCTGAGAACCTCCCTCAACCTCTTCTGCCTCAGTTGCGTTATCTTTTAAATGAAAACAATACTGATTCACTTATCTTATAGGAGAGCTGTTGGTATTACAAGAGGGAACACATGTAAAGAAAAAGACTGGCATGGAATAAATCTCAAAATGCTAGCTGATTAGAGACCAACTGCATAGCTGTGCGGAAGGCAGTCCATATTTCTGCAATTCAATTGCTTTACATGTAACATTAGTATCCAAAACATCTTCTAGCAGTAAATTGCCATGATTCCTATGAATTTCAGATAAATATCCTCACCCTACACTACAACGAACTAGAAAAAGAAGAAAAAAACTAAGCCTAGATTAGTAGAAGACAGAAAAACATAAAGACTATAGCATAAATTAATATAGTAAAGAATAAAAAAGCAAAAATATCAATAAAAGTAGGATTTGGTGTTTTGAAGATCAAAAACATTGAAAACCTTTAGCTAAATACCTAAGGAAAAAGAAGTCTAAAAGTAAATAATGAACAAAACAAAACGTTATTCTGATGCCGAGTATTAAAATATGCTATTAAAAACAGCTTCTTAAAGGTGGAGGAGAAATTTGCGGATGATGAACAGGCTGCTGCTGAAGGGAAAGAAACTATTGCAATGTTCTCGGGACAGTGGCAATCATGGCGCCACCCGTGAGGTACCGCATCCCGGGCGAACATCTGTGTAACTGGGAGAGGGCTGCCTAGACAGTGGCGCCTACACCTGGCACCGCTGCATCTCTTTGTGGCTTGCAGGCTGCATGACGAAGAGCAACAAGAATGGCGTGTGTCCTGTCATGTCTGTGTTGAGAGAAACAGAGTCCCAGTCACTGCCAGTGTGGGAGCTATTGTGACCTGTAAGGTCTCTAGTATCAGTTCACTCATTGCCAAAGTACACGTCCTGTATGTGGGGTCCACACCACTGAACTCTTTTCGAGGAGCTATCCACAAGAAAAATGCCTGAGCTACTAAAAAAGGCAAGGCTAAAAATTATGAGTTTTTGCCCAGGTGACATTGTTTTGGCCAAAGAGATCTCCCTCGGTGATGCACGCAGTCCAACTACTCCCTGGCCACTGCTGAAAATGAATTGGGGTGGTGATGGCCCACAGTGGATCCGGTGTCCAGATAGTTCCCATCAGCTGCGGTGAGATGCAGTGCCCAAAGACCCACGCTAAAGAGTTCCAGAAAGTGGCCCAAGTACAGCTCGAATGCTTGCAGATCGAAGAAGTCAAATTTTACCCCAAGGAAGGGGGTAAGCTGTTTCCAAGAGTACATTTTTTTAAATAACAGTAAGGTACCATTGTCTTTACTCAAATACCTGGGGTCAGCCAGCAACCAGCTCTAGAAAAGTCTGCCAGAAACTAACTCTGTTGGTGGAATATTTTAATTGTGAACCTTTCCATGGATTTCATTCTCTTAAGTGTTTCTCTTTTGGGGATTCCATAAGCAAACTCTGTAATATTGGAAATAGCCTATTCCTACCGACAGGCTTATAAATATGGATTTTTGGTTGTGAAAAAGATTGATAAAGTCTGATAGGGGAATGAAAGTGGAGCCAGAAACAAAGAGAATAGATTCCAGTAGCACTAAGGAAGAAAAACAGCAGAATGAGATAATATAATGAACACCCTCTGTGTGTTTAGGGCAGGATAGTACTGAGGATAAAAGAGGAGCACGAGCGAAAAGGCCTAGGTCTGACTTTCTGGTGTGGTAGAAAAAAACTAGACATGCAAGTGAATAAAAACAGAAGAAATTATATATGTTGAAAAGTTCCATAAATGAAATGAATAGGAGAGTATTACTGTGAATGGATACACACAAAAATACTAAAGGTGGATTATGTCAAAGAAAAATAGAGTTGGACAGTAGTTAAAGCAGTAAAAACAAATTTTATACGGAATTATTGCAATAGGAGAAAAGAGACCTCAGTGTAAAATGGGCTGAACTCCAAACACAGCAGGGGCCAGGGGAAATTCATAGTCGGGGAGCAGTGGGTGGAAACTGACTAAAGGTTATTCTGGCTAAAATGACCAGGCAGGGTTCTTGCAGAAGACAGGCCAGGTGATCAGACATCACCTCGGGGATGGTGGAGGATGAGGAACCTGGTCAAACATTGAGGTGCTAGAGATGGAGGCTGGGGGTTCTGGTTAAACTGAATTAGCAGGATTATTGCTAAAAGAAGATTTACAAGGAAGTCTGCAATGGGCCTAGGAGAAGCATTAGGAGCCTGACTAAAATTTGACCAGGCAAAGAATCTTTGTCCATTGTGAAAATGCATGTTGTATCTCATTCTGAGCATAACTCGCCAAAAAGAAATGGACATTTCCTGATGTAATAACGAAAGAAATATTATTTTTATTTTGTTAAAAAAATAAGTGAAAGAGAAAGAGAAGAAGAAAGATGCAACCAGTTCAGAAACTCTACCTGATTTTTAAAATTGAGTATTTTTATACCTGTACGAGAGTGACTGAGGCCAGGAGTTTACTACACTGTTACTTAAACATGTCAGATCAAATATATATTTACACAGAATAATTTTGTATTGATTTTAACATACTGGCAAATTTAAGAATTTACAGTGAAATAATGATATAAACTTAGGAATTCTCTAAATGTCAAAGAAAAAAAAAACAAGAAAAAAGATGAAGAGTTAGTTCTAATTGAAAGGAAACGGAAATGAGTCGTGGCAACCAAATGCACTGTATGACGCTTTGCTGGACTTTGGATGATCTTAGAGATGCAGAACTGTAAAAACCATTATGACACAAATAAGAGAAGCTTGAGTATGGACTATACAACAATACATGTATTATATTGTATTATGTATACAATATTAATTTTCTCGAATATCATCATGGATTATGGTTTCCAGGGAGAATATTCTTATTATTAGGAAAGATAAACTGAAGTAGTTAGGAGTCAAGTGTCATGGAATATGTAAGATAACCTGAAATGATTCAGGGAGGGAAGCATATATGGAAATAGGTAGGTAGGTACATAGATAGATAGACCGATAGAGCAAAGGAGAAATGTAGAAAATGTTAATTATAATGATTCTAGGTAATCCATATGCAATGTTCATTATACTATTTTTTGCAACTTTTCTAAAGATTTCAAATTGTTCCCAATTTAAACTTGGTTGAGAAAGTAAAAAATCATTACAGTTTTCCTTCAAATTTGAATGACAGCTAATTTAAAATACTTGGCCAGTCATAATACCATTATTTCTCCTGAGCACTTAGAAAATATTATTCCGTTTTTTTACAGAGGCTTAGCATGTTGTCAGTCTAATTGTATTTTTAAAAGCAGGTAATCTGTCTGTTTTTCTTAAAGCTTTATGATTTTGCTCTTTGCCTTTGAAGTTCCCTTTTCACTCTGTTCTTGCCAGGTGTGTGCTAGTTTATATTAACTCTGCTTGGGGCTTGGAGTGGTCTTCATTTGATGAATTCGTTTCTCATTTTAGATTTATAAAGTTAGGAGTGACTGTCTTAAAATAATGTTTAAATTTATACCTATACTCCACATACTGCATGGATATATATATTCATATATATATATATATATAAATTTATTTTGTGTCTACCATATATATGTATTTTATTTGCCTCAAATGTGGTACTAGGGAATTTATCAGTCCCTTACCAGTTTTATGTTGATTTTTAATTTATCAGTCTGAGATATGCTTATATATTATGTGAATTTTGATCCCAAACCTGCTGTAGCACCAGCTGGGTTTTCTGCTCTTTAAGGATAGCTCCTTTCTGCCCAGGGCCTGAGGCAGATCACAAGTTTCTTTGTAGTATCCCCAGATGGGAAGAGTTTTCTTGTTTCTGTTTGGAAACAGATATTTTGCCACTGTTCGCTTTATGTAAGTAGCTCAGCTGCAGGTCCTCATATTCATAGGGCCTAACACCCTGACTTCCATTGTTAAGGGTTGTGGAACTCCATCCTCCATGTAATATAAGGAGTTCGATTTGGAAAACCATGCTCAGGAAAGTAAGAGACCAGATGGGAAGTGAACAGAATGAGATCTATAGAAAAAGTTAAAGGTAGCAAGGTGATCAAATGAAGCAAACACATTTTTCTAAAAGCATTTCATGTGGATGAGAAATATCATAGATCTACATTACTTTATTCATTATATGCACCCTTTTTATCGCTTTTCTGTTATTGCACTTGTGGGGAGCAAAACAGAGTGGGTTTAATTATATCTATCTAAAAAACTATTTTTTTTAGTTTATAAAATTACATTAGAAGTATAATGCTCTCCTCTCTCCTAAGAATTTACTTCTCTTCTCCAACAATGATGTTAATGTGGGATTTTTAAAATTCGTAGGGATTTGTCTTCCTACCCACACTCTGTTGATCTGGGGTACAGGCACCTAAGCTGGACTTTCCTGGAGTTCTTCAGGATTGCTATTAGTTAGAGGGATCCACGCCCTTCTTGGAGGTGAAACTGTGAGAAACATAAGCTATTTGAAGAGGACTAGAGAATAAGAACCAAGGCAAAGAGAGAGATGGGCCAAGGACCACATCGGTATGCCACATGGGAGTAGAGATACAGTCTTCAAAATGGGTTATCCAGCCCTGTCCCAGCACATGTCACATGGATTGGTGATGAATGACTCAAGTAAGCTCTCACAAATTCCGGACCCACACATCACAGGCAAAATGACTATTTTAAGGCACGAAGGTTTGTGGTGGTTTGCTATACAACAACAGATAACCTGACTACTTCACAACCACACAACAACAACAAAATAAAACCTTTATTGAAAGAACTATTTAAGATGAAAAGGCACATTAGCTTGTCGATATCCACCATTTGACTCATAACTACAATAAGAGTCAATGTGACAGCTCTTTAACACACTGTAGTCTACTGATATTATCCAAAGAAGTGCTATTAAGTGACAAATGAAGACATGTCTCATCTTATTACAGACTGAAGAGCTCTGTGAATTGCTCAGAATATCACACCTGGGTACTGAATTCAGTTTGAGGTCTCAGCTCCAGACAGTTTGGAAGAGGTTCAGAGGAGAGTGATCCCAGCTCTGACCCACACCTCTCCCAATTAAAAAATAAAAATAAAAAAAAAAAGTAGAAACCCAACAGTCTACCCCACACATAAAACCACAGTGATTAAAGAAGGAAGGTCTGGCTGGAGATTAAAGACAAAGCATGTTACTACCAACATGAAAATATACCTTGGGGCCAGCAACTGGTAACTACAGGAGAGGTATGATCTGAGGTTAGAAATATTTGAGAGTCATCTTGTACCAGCAATAGAACCACTCTTTATAAGGTTCTACTAATTGGGAAAAAGAATTATTGTTTATTTCAAAATTATTCTTTTTCCCCCCAAGCCTAACTTAGCAAACTTGGAACAAAAATTGCTAACTTGTAGGAATAACAGATTCTACTGAAGGTTAGAAGTGAGAAAGGTATATCTGTCATGATAACACCAATAAGCTAATCCATGTTTTCACCTAATTCTTAGACAAAATTTTGCACAAGGCCCAACCACCCACAATCTGCACCATCTCCATGTTTCTCCTGACTTGACCATTGTCCCCACCCAACCTAAAAATAATTTTTAAAATCTCACCTTTTAAATTGTGCAGAGCATTTTAGTTCACCTGCCAAATTTCCCTCTGTTTCTATCTTTACATAACTATAGACCATTAAGGTAATTGGCTGAAAAGTTATCTACTTATTTCAGTTTTGAATCTCAGAGGCTGTTTTTTCAACAGCCTCTGCAAGGAGCTGAAAATAGATTTGCTGAATTATGGCAACTTCCTCAAATCCTAGAAACTCCAGTCAATTTGCTTTTAAATTGCATTTTATTTCTTTCTTTCTTTCCTTCTTCCTTTCTTCCTTCCTTCCTTCTTTTCTTTCTCTTTCTTTCCCTTTCTTTCTTTCTTCCTTCCTTCCTTCCTTCCTTCCTTCCTTCCTTCCTTCCTTCCTTCCTTCCTTCCTTCCTTTTTTCTTTTTTTCTGTGGGTCTATAACAGGGTTTATGTTTCAGAGGTCTGTTAGGGTGTTTTGCTCACATCAATACTTCAGGATAGGGCTGGGGAAGAATTGAGAGCTGAGAAACCAGTGTTCTCAACTGGGGTCAAACATCTGATAATGTTGGAAAACAACTTTTATTTTTACGATGGCATGGGGGTAAGGGATTGCAACTGGCATCTCGTGGGCTGAGGACTAGGAATGGTGCTAAACATCCTCTAATGGATGAGACAGTCCCCTAAAATTTTTTTCAACCCAAAATGTCAATAGTGCCAAGCATGAGAAACCCTGGCTTTAGCTGGTCCCTAAGAAGCACTATGGAAGGGACAAAAATGGCTCATCACAATTATTCTAAGTGACTGGGTCTTTCTAGCCCCACTTCCATCAGTAGGTGAATCAGTAAGCGAAGTGGGCAGGCAATCCCAGAAGAGGCTGACAGCTGAAGGCTTTCTAGCAGCCACGATCCCTGAACCAGGACAACCTCCCCTTTATTGAAAAGGGATCCAGTAAGCACATCTCCGTTCCTATGGTTCTCTGCTACAGTTGTGTACAAGAGTACAGAGAACAAATATATCAGGGTACCATCCTGTGATGCTGAGGATAAAAAAAAAAATCCATGAACTCCTGAATGGCCGATTTCTATTGGAGCATAACTAACTATATGACCTATTATTTATTGAGTTTTAACTGGCATGTAAGATACTCTGCTCTTTCAGGCCTCATGTATTCTTTTGAGAGGGGGGGTATTAACAAAAATATTATTTATTTAGCATTTTGTAATGTAAGAGATGATTTATTATTTTTATAAACATTATACATTATGCCAACCATTCTAAAATCTGTTAACGACAAATCTGAAAGTACTTGATAAGATTTCCATCTCTGGCCAGTTAAATGCTAAATCCAATGAAAACAATATTCACTCTATGCAATCAAAAGGAAAATATAAATTTTCTGACTTTTAAAGCCATAGGAGGGACCGTAGTGCCCATCTAGGGCAATTTTGCGTGCAGTCTGCACACGGACCCATGTGTTCACAGCACCTCTGGCAAATTATCGTCCCCCTCATTATCCGTAACGAAATGCAACTTGATGTTCCAAGGGATAGCTCATCCCAATTTAGTACATATTTTTTTGGTTTATATAAAGTCCCAAAGTTCCCATCTATGATTTATTTTCACTGCTTGTAATTAGGCCTTATGGAGACTTGTTTCCTGTGTGAACAATGACAAGAGCTATTTGATTTCCAAATAGATTGTTTTCAAATATTTTCTGTATCGGAATATTGTACAAAACAAACGAAATATATGCTTTTTCCTTCTCCCTTTGTGCTTCCGAAGGCCTGGGCTTGACTGTGCTCATGTTCCAAGCTCCCATGAATTCTAAGGTGATGTATTTGCCTTCCCCGATACTCCTTTGTCTTTCTCTTCACAGGAAAATTTTACCATTCTGTTCAGAAAAAACAAATATCCTGTGTAACATTTTCTTTGATGAAACAAATCATAGATTGACAAACCAACCAAAGTTCCTTGTTATATAATATCATAAATTATTGTTCAACATCATTTAGAGGAACATAGTTAAATCACTGTGTTCATTTCATAACGTCTGTGTTGAGAAAATATTGTCTGAAAAATAACAAAGATAGAGTCAGGAGAAATAACGAGAATTTTGTTTGTCTCATTATTTTTATTAGGGCAGTTTTCAAATTTCCCTTGAATATGTTAGTTATTCCTCTGATATTTTAAATGATTGAAAGTGCAAAGCATACAAATGATATTTGAATGTAATGAGGTTTTTCTTCCTGGAATGTAGTCCCTGTTATAAAAATATGAATGATAGTAGTAATGAATAGAATATGTTAATAATTATTCATAATGGCTAATTCTAAGTTTAATAATTAACATAAAATTGCAAAAAGAAATATTTAGTCATGTATAATATGTACCTTGTAAAATGACATTGCATAATCAGCCCAGAGGAAGTTAATGAGTGTGCATTTGAAACCCCTACTCATTTATGTTTATGCTGATTAGTATATAATAATTAATAAAATGTTTGGTGATAAGGAATGGAGTATGTAAATAGTTCTCCATATATGTAAGGCTCCAGTGATGATATTTTTTAAAAATAATTTTTATATGCCACATTTTTAAGAGGCCAAGTTTAGTACATCCATTTTAGTCACCAGAATTAACTTTTATGGAGTGGATTTGGGACTCTCATTTTCTATTAAAGAAAAAAACATGTATCTCCTCTTTGTGTTTAAGAAAGTACTAACAACAATTAGTGACATAAAGAGAGAAATCTTTTCCCCTTCCCTAGGTTTTACAAATTTCTTATCTCTTTTGCTCTAATTCATACCTGGAGGAAATAAAAACTAATGTTGATTTTGAATGAAAATATTTGAGAGAAAGACACCATATTATACAGGATAGGCCAACTGCTACAATCCACAATCCCCAAGTCTTACTATGTTCACCTAAAAGCAATTTACTTCCTGGCTATGGCCATACAATGCCATTTGTTGTGGAGAGAAGGCTGTCCCCTGGGGCCCCAAGGTCTTGTATTGTATGCTGAGTGGAACGCCCTGCCGTAGATTTTAAGGATCAGGCCTGGAAGTTGCTTGCACCACTTCTTCCCACACGAGCAGAACTCAACCACCAAATGTGAGGCATCACAGGAGCCTAGCCATGTTCCACAGAGACAGGAAAATGAGACTTGTTGAGCAACATCGTCTCTGCCACTGACAAATTTTGGAGCAATTATTTCCCTCACTTATTTTTGCTGTAATTTCGTGACCTTATTCTCTATCCTGCACTATATTCTTAATTCTTCGCTGTGTTACAATCTTGCATTATTTTAGCCTCCTGATGCCCAGTCAGCTTGCAACTCCTTGCAAGAAGAAAGAGGACCATGCAGGCCCATCGAGGACTACCCTGAAGCAGCAGAAGGGTCTGCTGGTTTTCAGAAAAGCACCCCTTTGCTCCCCGGCTCCCTCCTGGTCATCATTAACAAGACCGCCATGTCGACAGCTGTCACGGACCCGTGCCCCACACCTCGTGTCTCTGTCAGTTTGCCTGCCCTTTTTAAACCTAGCACACAAATCACTTTATGTATGAAGTATGAGTGAGCTAAAATTTTTATTATCTTAGGTTACCTGATAACACAGATGGTAAGTGAGACAGAAGCAGAGGAAATGACTTTGCTGGAAGAGGAAGAAATTGATACAGTGCTTAGTCAGAACTGACTGAAATTCAAAAGAAGAAAATGACAGAATAGTTATTGCTCAGAGGAGGTAGGTGCATAAATTCTCATTCAGTTTGTCAATCTAAAAAGATCTCCAAAAGAAGTGAATGACAGGCTAAATGAATGGCATTTTAATATGAATTTTTATGATGCTTTGTCCATATTGGTTAATTTTAATATAATCTGTGTCAAACTGAAAAAAGAAACCCATAAGGCTGAATTTGTATTTTTTCATACTGAATAACTTTCACCGAATGAACATGTGATATAGTCCCAAAATACCCCGACCTGGTTGACCAAAGAGAGGTGTCTTAATCTTGTCCTCTGTATATTGCCTAAGGCATGGAACAAAGTACTAATGCTATTTGGAAAGTCCAAGCCCAGGCTGGTGAGGGTGGGGAGGAAGGTGGAAGTGATGTAAAGAAAAAGAGCATTGTGGTGCAATCACTACTGTGATGACAACTCTTTTCACACAACTTTGAACAGACACAACTCATTGTTTCAGCACATATGTTTGCTTGGCAAACAGAACTTTTCTAAAAGGTTTGCAATGAGACATCACATCACAGAATAGCCCAGGAAAGACAAAAGGAGGGGAAATTTATCTATTCAATTTCTTCCAGTCTTCTATTTCCCATTGTCAAAATTTACACTGTGGAGAGTTAACTTGCTCGCAATTTCAAAATGTGTCACTCAGCCCCTTGTCAGGTCCTCAGGCACCTAAATATCCTGCTGTGTGTTGGGACATTTCATCCAGGTTTAATAGAAGACAGGAAAACCAGCATGATATGTTGTTGGTCACATGACAGGAGAGGCAGTTAAGAGAAAATGAGGTCTGTAACATTCGGATCCCACCCAGTGCTCATTCAGACAATGCATATCCACCTATGTCCTCCCAACACCTCAGCTCACTGGGGACCTAACTGCAAGGTGAGCCCATAGGCCTATAAAATAACCCCAAGTCAGAGCTCCATTTATCACTCCATCTCCCCCCGCCCCATTCTAACTGGTGAACCATGGTGGCATTTCCAGTCTCCTGGTATCAGTGTCATCTAGAAGTCCATACCTAACATTCTTTTAAAAATCTGCATATTTCCTATTCACCAGCACGCAGTTATCTTGACCAATAGCTATGTGATTCTTCGGAGAAAAAATTGGAGGAATATTTACTACACACACATGCTATGGAATTGCAGGGTCACCAGCTCATGGTAACCCAGCCTCCCCTCCCATCAGTGCATTGGGTGCCTGGCACAACTTATATTTGGAAACTAGGTGAGTAGCTATGAATTTCCATTGCAATAGTTGTCATTAGCCTTCTGCTAACTTGCTTTTGATTTTCATTCTATTTACATAAAACATAGAGCAACTTTTTCAGCTGTCCATCTGTCTCATTGCCATGGGGATATCATGCTCCGTTAGCTGCAACCATAGATCTTTGTAGGTCAGGGTCCTCTCTGCCCTTCTGTCCCTACTGCCTATTGTGATGATTATATTTATCCTGGTGCTAATGATTAATTGCTGCGACTTACTCAATGCCTTTCCAGAACCCCATCTTTTCTAAAGAGAATTAAGAGGGCCGGCCAATGGCTGAATTCCCTACAAAAAAAATGAGCAAAAACAAACTCAACCTACAGAGGACAGTCACTACCAAACTGTTAAAGACTCTGGTACCTATCTCCACCTCCAATAGTACCTTTTTTATTCCCAGGGAGCTTGGTCATGTGGTGAGTTCTTGAACTATACATAAAAAGTTATAACATTCTCATATATTGGAAATTTCTGATTGCCATTTAACATTTTGCCAAGAAAGCTTTTGCATTCCCACTTTATTTAGTCCAGACTGTAGGTGACAAACACAGCAAATTGTTAAAGTGAACACCTGTCCTTTCTAAAATGTTAAATCCTAATTCATGGGACTTCGAGCCTGTCCAGTGCTGTTTCACCTGCCTTCCCAGTCTGCCAGTCTCAAGACCCAGGCCCATACGTACGGGTCCTTGGCCCGACACCACCTCGCACAGCCACTGTATGTCCAATATAGGTTATTTCTCCCTGAAGTTTGGATGTGGTTTTCCCTTTCGAGGCTCTGTTGGGACCTGTCTTTGGTTATGGCTTGTAGGTTATCGGGGTGATGGGAGCATAACCTGAGAGTAAGAGGAGGATAAGTATTTTATTGCAAGGCACCTGTGTCATGTGCTATCATTATGTAGTCTCCAGATAAGAGGAGACTGAAGTGTACCCTCTAGTAATCGAGAAGGGCTGAAATTGGGGTTCTATTGTTGGTTTCATCCTCCCATTTTCCCATTCCAGGTATCAGTGTCCCACTCTTTCACTCTGAAAGTGCTAAGTTTGTCATAGAAAAACTACCAAGGTTGCAAATTTAGTAGTATACTCTGGCTTTCTGAGCATACATTAATTTGGAAACTTTCCTCCTTGACTCTTTTAATCAATTGTGCTATTGACAGAGCTTCTTCACATCATAATCTTAATAAATAACATGGTCCCCAAAATTATTAAGTTACCTTCCAATGCCTTGTCCTCTGCCTACACATCACTTTTACCCACAGGTGGATGCTTAGGTAATGTTGATACCATGTAAGGCCAGCAGGTTTTGTTTTCAGAGAGCTAAGCAACTAACTCGCAAGGTCCATCCTGAAGAACCAATCGTGTTGACCTTGGCACTCTAGAAAGTAGACTCTGAGAGAAGGAATAAAGTGTGACAATTTGGGGGAGACTTTCAAGCTTGAAGCTCAAAGAAAGGAAAGGAGCCTAATTAAAATGAGTCAGGAAAGAGACAAGCAAAGAGTGGAAGAAGGTATACAAATATTGTAACAGCAAATTAAAAAAAACCTGTTAATTAAATATTTAAATATTCAGATGTTAAATACACTTTCTGTGGCCATGATCTTCTTATGATATGAATCAATATAGTTATAGTCTTTGTTTTGTTTATATGGTATGAACAGAAAACCTGTTTACACATGAAAGTAGCAGATAGTACATACTTAGAAGCAAATTATCTAGCACCTGTAGCAGATGTAACATCTTCTATTATCTGAATTAGAAGCAAAAGTAGTTCATATCTGTATAAGAATAAAGACATTTAAACTGCCAAATTATACAAGGAATGTCTATATTAATGATTTACCTAAATAATAACATCAGAAGTGAGAAATCCATAAAATAGACGCTTTCGAGCTGTTCCTACCATCTTAAAAACCTATTTAAAAGCATCCCTCTTTTGTGAAATTTCCCCGGGTAGGGCCGACTGCTTCCTTGTATGTGTTCATTTAGCACATATTGCATAATTTCGTGTATTTCCTACCTGTCTCCCCCGCTTGAAGGTCAGGCATGGCATTTTCCATCTGCCCTTATGCCCCAGATAGTAAGTAGAATGTGCAATGCTTTAATAAATGGATGAATGAAAAATGGCACCTTTATTTTTAAATGCATCAAGCTTTTGAGTTGTACACTTTCTGACTTTCTCAATCATTCCCCAGACATTTCTCCAGGTAGGTATCCTATGTCCGCATACTCTAGTCTATCAAAATAGTCTTTCAAGATTAGAACTAAAACTAAGTTTTACTCAAATGTAAATGAATTAGAAGTTTAAGTGTAACATAGCACACAACAAATATAGATTTCTCCATTTGATATCTATTACTATTTCGAATACCTTAAAATGTAAAAAAAAAAAAATCTAGAAAGGAAGAGAAAAATTAGTCCTGAAAGCATAGTTATATATTGGTTTGCATCTTAGTGAGTGTGTGTGTGCAGGTATGCCATGTGTATGGAGAAATTAGCTCTTCCCTAAACTGGAGAATTAGAATGTTTCATGAAATTAATGGATAGAGTATCCTAGAAAGAATAAAGGGAGGCCTGGATAAATTAAAGATTTTATCTGCAACCAAACTAAAGTAATTGGCTAAATTAACTTGTCTTAAAAAGACACGTACTGAGACGCTGCAAAACAAAGAAAAGATAAAAGGAAATTAGAGAATGTAATATGGCATATAAACAGCAATAGTTAGAAATAAAGGGGAGACTGATAACCCTCTGTGGAGGAGAGAAAAGATTTACATGTATGTAAGTGACTAAGTGAGCCAGCTCATTGTGTGAAGAGAATTCTTAGCTTCTATCGGATCACATAAGGACAAAAATCTTGCATTCAATTTTTTTTCCAAATTCTATATGGAAATAGATGAAGATATAAATTAAAAATAAAAACATATGAACATAAGAAATGGTAATTCCTTGCCTCTTAGCCTACCCAAATTACCTAAAGATTATGTTGCTTGCAGACATTTATATATGTTTGTGCATAGTAAAATAGATTTATTAGAAAACAGTTGAAAATTCTTGCATTTTTCAACCATTGCCTGATGACTTTGGCACACTTTTTTTTTTAATCTTGAATACAAAATTATCATACATTTCTCCAGATTTAGTTAAGGAAAAGGTACTATTTGACAAAAAAATGAAGTGGCATTTATGAATCATAAGTGACAGAATAGACTACTGAGTGATATTTTTATACATGCTTTTCTCTGTAAGAATCTAACAGAACTGAATGACCATGAAAAAGGAAAGTAATTAAAATTGTGCTTCCTAATACTACTTCATAAAATCGACTCAGCATTTTCTTTGAATTTGAACCGTTCTATGGTCTTAAGATCATCTAATGTCTATCACCTAAACACAACAAGGAAGAACAATGAAAACTTCACTATCTGGTGATTGCATCACTACTTACTGCTTTTAATCGATAAATTAAATATATCTCTTTTGACTTTATTAGTATTATTATTGACTGTAAGTAAATGAAGTAGTCTTTAGATTTCACAGAAGTATTGGGCTTCACGTACCTCAGAATATAAAAGACAGAAGTAATCTTGGTTATATTTCAAAAACATGTGCCATGAATTTAAAACATAAAGAAATAAAAATCATAACTCATTTTTGCATTGATTAATATAATTAATTTAACTTCTAGTCTTTACCGGCACAGTTACCAGCCTAATAACCATGCTCATTCCCTACCCTTTCTCTGATGCTCATTACCCAGGAACATGTTCCTTCCTGGCAGCCTTCCCAAGAATCCTATCATTCCTGCATATTTCCCCTGTGCAGGTGTTACAATGGTAGCTTCTGGAGACAATGCTCCTGCTTTGAAATCTAATGCTATTGTGACTCTAATAATGAGAATTTCAGTTAAAGGTGGTATCATGGCATAATGGTAAGAAAGCTAACATGACACTTTTGTTTAGGGCTGGCCTCCCAAAAGAAAACCTGTGAATTGGGGTATTGTTATTACAATATGAAATATCCCATCTTTCTAGTAGAACATAATTAAATGTAGCTTATAGAGTTCATACAGTTAGCATCTGCCAGGTTTATATGATGAATAATGGATTACGGAGTCATATGGGGAGAGTATAAATTTGTATGGATAACAAAAAATTTGCAGCCAAGGATTCCATACTCATTATTGCACCCCTGGATGCGGGCAGCGTTAGCCTTGGCTAGGTCAGGACTGCTGTGGTCACACTGGGATCTGCAAACAGCCCCACTGGTGGTATTAGGGTTATACCATAAGGACAAAATTTTGCTTTTTAAATTTTTTGAATTTCTCCCTTTTTAGCCAACCTAGATAATGACTTGTTCACAACCATAATAGTGTCCCCAAATCATTTCTTACTCAATTTTGAATAATTCACTTAAATTCTTCTTGACCTACTTTGCCTGAAGTTAGTAGGCAGGCAAGGAGATTGTATTTCTATCCTTAAAAGGGGAGAAATATCATTCAAGTAATTTATGCATCTCTCATGATACTGTTAAGGGTTTTGATTAAAACGAGACTTAAATATCCTAAAAATATGTTTAGATAATCATTTTTTTCAGGTGGGCTGGGAATAGTCTTGTTTATTCTCTTGCATATTGAATACATTTTATATTGTGAGCTAATTGATTTGAGAGACAGTCCAAGGGCACTTAAAGTATGATGACAGCTAGAGTATGAACAGAGTAGTGTAGGCAGGGCCAACTCGGTGTGGAAGAAACAGAAAACTCATGTGGATGTTGAGTGATCACCCAGGTTGATACAGGTAGAGATGAGGATGGATAGAGAAAAGAGTGTGAGCACAGGAGGGGGGTTTTTATTCTATGTCCCAGGCATGGTTATAGCTCAATATTATGTGATCTTAACTTTTTTCTTTTAGATTGTAATGAAAAATCAGAAAGGTTGCATATTCAAAGGGAACCTAGATCTTAAAACTCTCTGCCTGTCTGTCCAAGAGAGCAGCCATTATTATTGAATAAACACAGATAGGAATCGGGTTTGTTAACATACGTTCCACTGTGTTAGGAAGAAGATAAATGTTTAAATCTCTGTGTGTATATACACTTATTTGCTAAGGTGAAGACGATAATTAAAATAACTAAAATGTACTGTTTACTAAATGCTTCAGATGAATCCTCATCTCTAACATACTAAATACTCTTTTCAGCTTCATTTAAAGAGGAAACAAACAAGCAAAAAAAGAGTAATAATTTTTTCATGGCGACACAATGCCAAGTTTCTAGTGGACCTAAGGACCCCCACTTTAGGTCATTTAACATGCTCCCTGAGGCGTGAATGACAGCATTTCTGTATTATGAAATTTCATATGCTAATGCCTGTTTCCCTTTAACTTACACATAAGATCATATAGTCCAACGATGTCAAAGATAAGTAATTGAAATTAGAATTCTGGCAAGAAAGATACTCAGTTAAGGTCAGGAGCAGTAAAAGGACCTTTCTTTGTACGTGTTTAATTGGAAATCTGCTGATTAAAATAATAGTAACAAGTCTAGAATAGTGACTTCCTTGCTTAGTCAAAGGCCCAGTATTTGCTATAAGTTGTAGCCATACGCTTCCGTTAAAGCCCACTGTAGCTTAGAGAGGCTAGTAATAGAGCCAGCTTAGGGTGGAACCAGGACCACTTGCTAAAATCAAAATTCAACGTCAGTGAATTCTAAGAAACACATAACAGATGTCTGCCTATCTGTATGGAACATTAGTTTTAAAATATTTCTGGTAAATAGTTTACATATATAATTGTTCATGTATTTTTACAAATACAGAAATAAATTACATGATTAAATAATTTAGTAAAATGTTCTACATTTTATCCCTTACTGAAAATTTACACTGTGGAATAATTCAATTTTGATCATTTTCAGTTAAAATTTGCATTTACCATTACATTTCCCAAGGTAATTTGACAATCTAATCCTTTTTATGTAAGACTTAACTTATATTCTGAGGCATCAGTGAGCTAGGGAACATACATTGTTCAGAGAGTACTTAAATGATGCAGAAAAATCACTCAGGTGCCAACACTATAATAATAGTGATCACATTGCATTTTGTTGCAAACTTCTAAGTAGCGATTAAGATCTGCCTAATAGTCTTTAGTTCATGGGTAACAAAATGAGTTATAGACACTTACAGGATTTATTTCAGTGCACTATGAAAACTGATGCTAGAAGTGGAAATGACACTCAACTGTGAGTTCAATGGGATGGACTTGGTTTGAAGAAATTGAAAAGCTGGGCTTATATCTCAAATAAAAGATGACAGGCCTTGCGTAATTTTTAAAACATCCTTGCTGTTGTACTCACTGATTATCTGTTATTATCAGTGTAGCTACTGGACCAAAAAATATATTTAACCTTTTTTCCATTCAGCCTAAATGAATGATTCTTATTATTAACATCTCAGTTCATAATATAGCATCTTTTTGCTGTGAGTTTTATAGGTCTAAAATTAAGTCATTGAATACCAGACTGCTAAAACTCTTCAGTGATAGAAATTTATAACATTAAAACCATTGGGATGGAGTATTGAAATTTAATCAGGAACATATGGTGTCAATCCTGAACTCAAACATTGTTTAATAAATCCTTAGAACTATTGAATTTGTTTATAAATTTCTTCCAAATTTTAGCGATATATACTCTGAATTACTTTTCCAGTGCCATTACAGATATATTCACTTCCATTTCAGAAACTCCACTCTGTAGCTGAGAAAGCCCTTTATTCTATTTCCCTGACTCTCCGTGACTGCTGGTTTATTCTGTTACTGTAATAGAAGACTATAGACTCCAGAGGACAGATACTAACCTTTGGTTCTCTATCACATCTAACACATTCACTTTCAAAACAATGTGCTTAGTACATCTTTTAAATTTAAGTGAAATGAAGTATTTGTGACCTAAGTTCACGAAATTTTTTTTTTATCATTGATAATGAATAAATCACCAAAAGATCATACTCGTGACTTAGCTTTTAATTTTATCTGGTCCTAAAATATGATCATCAGCCCGGATATATTTGCACCTGCCAACGAAGAACACACTTCCACCCAAGGATGCCCAAGAAGGTTGCGTCATGACCTCACCTCCCAAAAAGTGTTTCTTTGTGAATAGACGCAACAGTTTTCCAAAGGTTCTGGTGTTCTAATGTTTTATTTTTTCAGCAAGATGTTAGCTATAGATAAACAGATACTGTGTGTCACTGTCTAAAAGGAAGAGATAATGTGGTGGCTATGTGACATGCCACCCAATAGAACTGGTTCAAAACCTTTACCTTAAATGAAATCTGATTCCTTATTAGTTAAATGGTAAAGTTGTAGCAGCACTGCAGATCAAATAGCATATGTTTTTGTTCAGAGTGAATATAAAGCATATCTAAATTAATTAAAAAATTTAAGTAATATTGCACATGATACTCTTCTGCTCCAGGTTACAACTTGAATTTACATTAGTTTGTACATTAACTACATAAATGAAGAAATCAGTCATGAGATTGAACTGCACTGACTTACTTTATTTTGGCATTCTGTGGAAAATGCTTGGCATATGCTTGTTTCTTCATTAATTTTGAATTATATACTCTTTGAAATTTACCTTAATATTAATGTTTATTACTTTTATGGCCCTGTAAGAATATTGCAGACTGGTGCAGCCACTGTGGAAAGCAGTGTGGAAATACCTCAAAAAATTAAAAATGGATCTGCCCTTTGACCTAGCAATCCCACTTTCTGGGAATATATCTGAAGGAACACAAAACACTCATTCGAAAGAACAGAAGTACCCCTATGTTCATTGCAGCATTATCTACAATCACCAAGCTATGGAAGCAGCCCAACTGTCCATCAATAGACGGGTAGGTAAAACAACTATGGGGCAGTTACACACCGGAATTCTACTTCGCCATGAAAAAGTAAATTTTACCCTTTGCGTCAGTACGGATGGACCTGGAGAACATTATGCTAAGTGAAATAAGCCAGTCAGAGATAGACAAATACCATATGATTTCACTCATATGTGGAATCTAATGAACAAACTGAACTAACAAGTAAAACAGAGACAGACTCATAGATGGAGAACAGATGACAGCTAGTGGTGTGGGCGGAGGTGAGGGGGCAGAAGGACTGAGCAAAAAGGAGAAAGGGCTCATGGACATGGACAACAGTGTGGTGATTGCTGAGGGGAGGGGGACATAAGGGGACTAAATGATAATGGAAAAAATATAATAAAGATTAAATTAAAAAATAAAAAAGAATACTTTACTTTTAATATGTATAAAATTACTCCATGTTTATTTAAGCATATCTATTTTGTAATTCTAGCTCACTTTTTGTTATGTTGTAATAGCAATTTTCATAATGAAAATATAATAGTGCCTTTTCCCAGAACCTAATAGTGTATATACACATGTAACAGGTATTTTTATTTCATATATATTACTATCACAAATGAATTAGCAAGATGTAAGTGGAGAGATTATGGTTATAATTAATAACAAAAATCTATTGTTTACACACAATAAATTTGGGTACTGTAATGAAGTACTATTAAAAGTTATTCAGAGGCAACATTGGTTAATACAATTATATAGGTTTCAGGGGTATAATTCTATAGTAAATCATGTGTATATTGTATTGTGTATTCACCACCCTGAGTCAAGTCCCCTGCCAGCACTTTTTATCTCCCCTTTACCTCCTTCTACATCCCCTATCCTCTTTTCTCTCTCATGTCAATAAATTCAATAAATATTTTTAAAAATTATTCAAGAAAAATAAAACAAGAATGAACTGAGACCTGTTACTCTAATTATAAACTCTAATTTTTATGTTGTTACAGAGTGATAGGAAGCAGATTAATTTCAATGAGCCTATCAAATTCTCTATGTTTATGGTCATGGAAATATTCAGCCTTTAATTTAATAATTAATAACATATAACTGAAGAAAATATAATCTTTGGTTTAAGGCAATGGTAGAAAATATCAAAAGAAGGCAAAAGAAAATTATGTGTTAATTTTCTGCTCTGTGATGAAAAACTAATAAGGCGTTGTTAACAAGCTTTCTTTATTTTCTAAGATCATATAGTACTTTTAAGCAAAAGTTAATTATGACTGCAGCCTAACACCCCCACCCCCCAAGGCAATATATTTCTTGTGATCAGAGTAAATATCCAGGGCACACAAAGTAATTTAAAATGCAAATAGTGTTATCATTAAATACTAGTTATGCATCAGTAAAAAGGGTATTGAAAGTGTTGTTTAGAAACTGAAAAAATAGTATTTCTCTTACAAGACACATCTTCTACTTACACAGTACTTTTCTTAAAGAAATTCAAACACTTTAAACCTAACAAAATATTTACATAGTATCCTTTGGGTGAAATTGTGTATTAATGCCTCTCAGTTTACGGAGTACGAAAATTATCTCAGTTTAAGGCCACTGACAAAATTAACAAATCCTTCAGTGGCTATAACAGAGCAAGCCCCCAGGTTATTCTTTACTAAATTCTATTGAGTCATAAGTTTAAGCTCTACCCATGAAGCAGATCTCAGATCAGTTTCTATTTTATCTAGTTCAATAGTTATATAGGTAGCTTTACAGTAAGACTTCAGCCCTTTCCTTTGTGTAACGCAAGACAGATGGGTCTTTGTAGGCTTGATGTGTAACTACCCTGAGAGAGGACCCCTCCAGGTAGTTTAAACTATTGTAGAAAAGATAGATCGAACTTCTGGTAGTGGCAAGGTAATTTATATCTGACCAACTCTTTTGTGAATATCCCATAGATGACAATAATAAATTCTAGAAAAAGTGTTAAGATCAGCTCTTTGGTGGTACTGAAGAGTGACCAAACACAGAGATCTTTGACCCTTGAATAAAAAGGTATGCATTTAGAAAGATTTCAGTTTTTACTCTTTCTACTTTTTTGGATGGAGTCCCATTCATTTATTTTTGCCTTTACTTCCCTTGCCTTTTGGGTCAAATTCATAAAATGTTCTCTAAAACCAAGGTTCATAAGTTTAGAACCTATGTTTTTTTTTTCTATGTAATTTATTGTTTCAGATCTTAGTTTCTGCACAGCAAAAGAAATCGCTGACAAAACAAAAAGGCAATCAACTGAATGGGAGATGATATTTGCAAACACTTCTGACACGGGGTTAATATTCAAAATATATAAATAACTCATACAACTCAATACCAAACAAACAATCCAGTTAAAAAAATGGGTAGAAGTTAATAAAATTATATAGGCTTAAATAAATTCAATAAAAAATTGGCAGAGGACCTGAATAGATACCTCTCCCAAGAAGACATACAAATGGCTTACAGCTATATGAAAATATATTCAACTTCATTAACTATTAGGGAAATGCAAATCAAAACTATGATGAGATACCATCTCATACCCGTTAGAATGGTTAATATCAACAAGACAGACATAAGTGTTAGTGAGGATGAGGAGAAAAAGAAACCCTCACTCACTGTTGATGGGAATGTAAACTGGTACAGCTACTATGGAAAACAGTATGGCACTTTCTCTAAAAATAAAGAATAGAATTACTATACTATCCAGCAACCTCTCTTCTAGGTATCTACCCAAACAACTTGAAAACATTTACTCACAAATACATATGAACCCCTGTGTTTATTGCAGCATTATTCATGGTGGCCAAGACATGGAGACAACCAAAGTACCCTTAGATAGAGGATTGAATGAAGATGTACATATATACAATGAAACACTACTCACCGTAACAAAAGATGAAATACTGCCATTTGCAACAACATGGATGGACCTGGAGAATATTATACTAAGTGAACTAAGTTAGTGAGAAAAAGCTAAGAACAATATGATTTTATTCATATGTGGGATATAAAACTGAAACTCATAGACACAGACAACAGTATGGTGATTATTAGAAAGAAAAGGGTAGGGTGTAGTAAAAGGTAAGAGGGTCAAATGTATGGTGACAGAAGGTGATCTGATTGTGGGTGGTAGGTACCCAATGCAATATACAAATCATGTATTATAGAAATGCACACTTGAAACCTATGTGATCTTATTAACCAATGTCACCCCAATAAATTTAATAAAAAACTAAACCAAATGTAATGATTATATACGTATATGCTCTTTCTACCTTAAAATATTCCCAGATCTTAACTTGATGACCACTCAGTCAGAAAGGTGCATTCTTATTGATTTATGGAATCTAAGAACAGGATTCGGGGCTTGCAAATTGCTTGATAGTGTGTGGAGGAGCATAGAAAAGAGTGAAACAGAGAAAGTGACCTCAAAATCCTTATGTAAACTATAAGCTGAATTGTGCACGAGGCTGAGAGACATCTAAAACTGGAAGTCTGAAAGACCTTAGCAGAGGTTTTAGCTGCTGTCCAAAACAGGGGAAACAGAGTGTGGCATTTAAGTGCAAGCATGTGAGCTGCCTCCAAGGATAAGAATCACCATTCTTTAAAAAGTAGAAAACAGCATCCAAAGTCTCTATATGGTATTAGTCATAATATGCAGTGTGATAAAGTTTTCTAGATGTGCAAATAAGGGAAAAAGTGACCCTACTCAGAAAAAAATATATAGTCAATAAAAATAGATTTCACGATGAAATAAATGTTGGAATTAGAAAAAAAAGTTATTTGCAGCTTCTAAAAATATTTTTGAAGTGTTAAAAATATCATTAATGATGGCACAGAAGGGGAGTCTCAGCAGAGAACTAAAAATGTAAAAATTACAAATCAAAATTACAAAATCTGTAATGAAAAATTTACTAGAAACAGGTTTAAAGACAACAGTGAAATTTGGCAAATTTTTAGATTATATAAGAAAAAGCAAGATCAGATAAAGGCAAATATTATATGATCTCACTTATATATGGAATCTAAACCTGAACTCATAAATGTAGAGAACAACCTTGTGGTTGCCAGAGTCAGAGGGTGAAGGTGGAGAAATGGGTGAAGGTGACCGAAGGGTACAAACTTTTAGTTTAAGTTCTGAGGAAGTAATGTACAACATGGTGACTATAGGTAATGATACCATATTGTATATGTGAAATTTACTAAGAAAGTAGATCTTAAAAGTTCTCAGTACAAGAAAAAAATTGTTACTCTGTGAGGTGATGGATGTAATTAAATTTACTGTGCATTTTGTAATATGTAACACATGTATCAAATTATGTTGTATGCCTAAACTTATACAATGTTATATGTAAATTATATTTCTACAAATATGGAAAAAAGAGAAATATTAATAAAAAAGATAAAATATTTTAAAAAATAAACAGGGTTTAATTCATCTATTTGACACTATCTAATATATGTCTATTTGGAATATCAAAAGGAGAGAGACAACATGGCAAAAAATATTTTGAAGAGAAATTATCAAGAATTTCTCAAACATAAGTAAAGTTCCAAGGTGCATAGTAAACCCAAAGCAATATAAATGCAAACACAACTATAGCTAGAGAGGGGAATTGCTGAAAATCATGATAAAGAAAATGTCTCCAAAACACCCAGAAGAAAAAAAAAATGTAGTACTTATAGGGAAACAATGGTACAGAAAAATGCAGGACTGAATTCCATTGATCAACATCTTGAAGTACTGTAAAAATATTAGTCAGAAATTCTAAACCCAGTGAAGTTGTCCAACAAAAATAAAAGCAAAATAACAGTTTCTGGAAATGAATAAAAAATAAAAGAATGTATTATAACATAGTGCAAAAAAGTGTTGAGAGGAGTTGTCAGGCTGAAGGGATACAACATAAGGTGGAAATCCTGAGCTGTAGGAAGGAATGGACACCAAATATGTAAGTATGTGGGTCAATAAAAAAGATTATATATTTTTTCTTCTTTTAATTTTCTTAGTACATATGACCATTTATGCAGAAACCATACACTGTATGGTAGGTTTATAACATTGAAATATAATATACAGGATAACAATAGCATAAAAGAGGATAAATGTACTATGTAGTTTATATAATCTTAGTATTTCTGGGAAGTGATATAATTTCAAATTCAAGTTTTAAGAGATCATATTGTAAGGTCTATAATACATAAAACAGTAAAAAATAGTGCAAAATGGTGTGATTAAGTGAAAAAAATTTCGATGAGCCCAGAAGAAGGCAAGAGTGAAGCAATAAAGGGAAAAAGAAAACAGAAAGGAAATGGCAAACTGGTAGACCAAATAAGTTAAAATTAATATGATCTCACTTATAAGAGGAATCTAATAAACAAAAGAAACTAACAAGCAAAATAGAACCAGAGACATGGAAACAAGGACCAGGCTGACAGTGCTTACAAGGGAGGGGGGAAAGAAGGGGAAGGGGGTAGTCAAAGAACATGTATGAATGACCCATGGACATGGACAATAGCGTCAGCATTGACCGTGGAAGTGGGGACGGGAGGGGGAGGCAGGTTGGGCAGAGGAGGGCAAAGGGGGAAAAACTGGAACAACTGTGATAGAATAACAACAAAAATAAATAAATAAAAGTACCATTCTCAACCACACACACAAAAAAATAAATATTACATGAACTGAAAACCACAATTACAAGGCAGAAAGTGTCAAATGAAATTTGTGGGAGCAGGGTGGGGATGGGACAGGGGAGAGTAACAGGGAAAAAGGTAAGAGAATTGTAATTGAACAGTAAAAAAAAGAACAGAGCAAACATTAAAATCAGTGATAGGGAAAGGGGACATTTTAAAAATTAAATTCTTATTTTGAAAAAATTTAAAAGTAAAAAAAGACAAGATTCGGATGCATAATTTGTAAAAAGAAATTTGTTTTAAATATAATGTTACAGACAGATTAAGTGGAAAAGATAGAATATGAACTAAGCAAGAAGAACAAGAACAGAAGGGGCTTTCAAATGGAGAAATCAACAAATCTATACTCCTAAAGATTTGAACACTGTTATTTAAGTAATTTGTAGAATGAGATAATAAATCACTAAGGATATAGAATATCTGAGTCATATTTATCAATCACCTTGACCTAACTGAAACTTCTTAAACACTAAACCAAACAATTTCAGAATACACATTCTTTTCTGATGCATGTAAAATGTTCACCAATTTGGACCATATGATGGACCATAGCACAAGTCACAACAAGTTTTCAAAGATTAATTGCTTATGGATAATATTATGTGACTGCAATGGAATTCATTAAGACAGCAATAATAAAAAGACATATACAAAATCTTCAAATATTTGGGAGGTGAGTAACATATTTCTAAATAGCACATGATTTCAAGAAATTGGAAGTGAAATTATAAAATGTTTTGAATTGAATAATGATAAAAATACACTATATTAAAATGTTTAGAATGCAGCTTAAGAGGTGTGCAGAAGAAAACTTACATGTTTAAATATTTATGGCAGAAAGGAAGGAAGGCTTACACACAGTGGTCTAAATGTCTAAATTTCTAAGTTAAGAGGCTAGAAAAATAGTGTCAATCTAAACTAAATGGAAGGAAAATAATTTCATAGAATAGAACAGGAATCAATAAAATGCAAAATAAATAATAGGGTAAAATAACAATGCAAAACCGATGGGTTGAAGAAATTAGTGAAATTGATAAACATCAACAATAATGATGAGGGAAATAGAGAAAAAATGCAAATTTCCAATACAAGAATGAAAGAGATTATTATTACTATAGATGTCACAGGCATTAAAAGGCAAAGTTAATACACACAATTTGATGCTGATAAAATTTAACACTTAAATGAGAAATGATACCATTTGACAAAACACACATGAAGTAAAGAATTTGAAGTAGACACACAGGCATTAATGAAATTGAGTTTTTATGAGAAAAAATATGGCCACAAAAATTGAAGAAGAAAAGCTCCAGGCCCTGATACTTGTTTTGTTGAGCACTTAAGAAAAGAATAATACTGTTTTTATACAAATTTTTTACAAAAAGGAGAAAACTTGATAATCATTTTTTAAAAAGAATTATACTCTTATGAGTAAAGTTTTAAAAATCTTTAATAAGAAATTATCAAATCCAATCCATCTACATGTAAAATATACATATATATATTAATATATACTGAAACATAAACATGGCTAAGTTGGGTTTAATACCGAAATACAAGCTTCTTTATCATAAATACAGGATAAAAAACATGATCATTTCAATAAAATAAAAAATAATTGACAAAATTAAGCATCTATTCAGGATTAAAAATTCTCAATTAAGAAGTAGATTGTGGATAAAAGGACACACGGACAAAGCCAAGGGAGACAGGATTGAGGGTGGGAGGTGGGGATTGGTTGGGAGGGGTGTGGCGGGGTGGGGAATGGAGACAACTGCACTAGAACAGCAATAAGAAAAAAAGGAGTAGACTGTGGGGTTTTTAAAAATATATTTTAGTTTTGTTTTACATATTTTGAAGCTATTAGTATATATACATTACAAATTATCAAATGTTCCTGGTGGATTATAATTGTTAATATAATAATTATGATTTAAAAGTTCCTCTCTCTAGTAATAGTTTCAAGCTTATCGCTTAGGGAGTCTGGTATTAGTATAGCTATACCAGGTTCCTTTCCGTTTTTATTTGCATTATATATGGTCTTATCCTTTATTTTTAACCTATGTACACCCTGGTCATTCAAGTTTGTCTCTTAAGGGATAGATTGTTTTTTTAAATCTAGTGTGAAAATTGTTGTCATTTAATTATTATATTTAGTCAATTACATTTAATTTAATTGTATATTTATTTATCTTTATATCTACTCTAAACATCTACTCTAAACATCTATATCTACTTTAAAACATCTATTTTTCTCATATTTTGCTGTTCCCTTCTTCTCCACCTTTCTTACCTTCACTTAATTATGATTTTTGTTATTTCACTTTTCCATCTAATAATTTATTGATTTTATCTGTTTTCACAAACATATTAGTGGATATTCTAGAGACTAAAACATGCATTCTTGATTTATTCAAGGTCAACATAAAATTGTATCTTTACTAATTTCCACAGATTAAAAGAACCTAAAACACTAATTACACTAGGGTCCTTTTGCTGTTTCTGCTTTGGTTTTTATATATTTTAGTTTCCATCCAGATTTTAAATCCCACAATACACTATAATTACTGTTCTACATCATTACTGTTTGTTAGTTGTAATCACATACTTACATGACATACTCCCATCCTTTCCCATTTCTAGGCCTCCTTACTCGGTCATTTTTCTTTTTACCTGAGAATTGCCTTAGTATATTCCCTTCAGTGCAAGTCTGCTGGTGACAAAGCCTCTCAGTTTTTGTCTTTATTTCACCTTTATTTTCCACAAGACACGTTTTGCTAGATACAGAATTCTAAGTTGATATTTGTATTTGACCTCTACTTTAAACGTACTGTTCCATTGTCTTCCTGTCTTTTATTCATTTTGTTGAAAATCAGCCTTCAATCTTTTTGTTCCTCATTTGAAGTAAAAGCAAAAATTGTTCAATCATCTGTTTTTAATTTTTAAAAATTTTGAGCTAAATTTTATTACAATGTGCCTAAGTGTGCTTTTCTTTAAACCTGCTTTATGTATAGTGACTTTTAAGATTATGTCTCAAAACAATTTGTCGGCTTTGGAAAATTCATTACAATTACCTCTTCACACATTTCCCTATGCAATGTTGTTTCTCCTGTCCTTTTATGACTCCAGTTACATGTATAAATTGACCTTTCTTTATCATGTCCCATTTTAGCTTTTATCTATTTATTGGTATTAATTTGCCTTACCATGCTTCAATCTGAGTTGCTTTTTCAACTCAATTAATGAGATAAGCATAAAATATTATAAGAAGAAGTAAAATTATACTTGTAGGAGTACAGCTTTAAAAATCCTTAATGAAAAGATTATTAAATCAAATCTAGTTGTATATTAAAAGAAACAACCAAAAGAAAAACATATATATGATATATATATATATATATCACATATATATATCAGACTCTTTTGTTTTTAAAATTCTTTTTTTGGTTAATTACAGCTACTGATTTTTCAGTTCTAGAATTTCCATTCGCTTATTTTCAAAGTTAATTAAATTCTCCATCTTATCACTTAAGTTCTTAAACCTATTAATCTCTGTAGTTTTACTGTCTGTATCTGATAACTCTATTATCTGGATTCCTATGTGTTTGTTTCTTTTGTCGCTTGTCTCTGCTTTCATTCAGGTATTGTTTTCTCTTATGCCCAGTTATTTCTAAGTGAATATTGGATATTTTATATTAAAAGTTATAGAAGAGAATGTGAGACTTCGGATCACATTACCTTCTCCCAGAGAGGATTTACTCCTACTTTGTTTATTCAGATAGACTATGGACACTAGTAATCCCAAAGCAACTTAGTCTGTTAGAGATGAAGATGATTCAGACAGAGCCTTCAGTCCTTTAGAGAACTGCTCTATTTGCATTTTACCCTGCATTCTTTTGGGAAAGCTTTTCACAGTCCATCCAGTGCCCTGCAGTGTTATGACAGTCCCTTCCTCTTCACAGTCAGGGAAGCCCAACGTTCATTTCTCCATTAATGAGATTACTAGAAGCTCTTCTTGGTCTATCAGCCTCTTTCTCACTTTGACACAGTTTCTCAACCTGTCAGATTTTGTTTTTGTAGCATAAAATGCCTTGAAATAACAGCAGTATGAGGAACATGGTCACCACCATCTCCAACCTCGGTGCCTCAAGTACAGTTCCTTAGTAGCTCTCTAGCTACTCAAACACATTTTATACAATCTTTCCCCCTTCCCCCATTTAAAAAAATAGATTTTAGGAAAAGGTAGTTGATCTCCTATTTCCGGATATAGAAACCCACCCGAAACTATTAAGACTTCCATAAGAGTTCTCATTTCATGCCTTACTTAAAATTCAGAAGTTTTCCGAATCCACTACAAATAATTAACTATATTCATACTATTTCTGGTTGATGTATTAAAATTTTTTGAAATGCCTAGAATTCAGGATGAATCTCTGCACAGCAACACCAGTCTTGTTATTTCTCAGCCTGAACAGCTTGAAGTGTCTTTGACTCATACTCTTCAATATAGTCATCTTCTATTATATCAACACAATTTTTTTGGTGTGTATCTTGAAGTATATTCACATTCTTACCATTTCTTAACACCCCATTGCTGTCCCCATGATCCAGGCCACTACTATCTCTTGCCTAGCTTTCTAATAATCTCATCACTGGTCCTTACTTCTGCTCCTTGTCACAGTGTCTGATTTCAATGCCAGAGCCAGAGTGACCTGTAGAATTATGTTCCTCACACCACTGTCTTACTTAAAATCATCTAATGGCTTCCAATGTCATTCACAGTAAAAAAAGAAAGTATTGTCATTGTCAACAAAGCCTTTCCCAATGCACACTCTTTGTCACCCTTACCTCTCTGAATTCATCTACCAATGGCTCTTTGTTTACAATGATTCTTCCATCAGATACCCTCCCATGAAGACATCGTACAGGTTTTGCTTCCCGCCTGTGAAAGTTTCCCCTCAGATACCTGCACAGCTTGCTTTCTTATTATTCTGTCTTTACTTAATATCTCCTGCTCAATGAGCCTCCTGAAGAGAAGGGAAACAAATACCAAAATATGAATACATTTTAAAACTTAAATTTCTGCAAAGACAAATTTACAAAAGAATGAAGCATGATTTACTCACAAATAGATAGGTAAACAAATACAGAGATATAGATAGATAATAAACTTACTAAGTGGATCTCTCATATACTGATCTAAAAATGGTTGAAGTCTAAAATTTCATGAGATGTCATGATATAATTTAGAGCCACAAAGTCCTAATTCCCTCCGTGTTTGACCCCTTTGCTATCTAGTTGCTTTGATTAATAAATCTAGGAATTTCGTTAACTTCAGATATCCTTATTTTTGTCATTTCATTGCTTCCAAGATTTCAAAAACTTATGAGCCTACATTTCTTCATGACAAATGTCACTTATCTTTAGAATTTAATGTGTCCAGATAAAGAAGATAGTGTTTCCTGTGAACATGTACAAGGTCTCTCCTTCTGATCTTCTAAAACAAGTTTTTGCTTTACCTTTTTATTTGTTCTTAAGGGAGACATTTCATCATTATAATACCAAAATTTACACTCTAACCACAACAGAAATATGACTCTTAATGGATGTATTTATGCAACTACGAAGCACACTTTCTCAAGATGTTTGAAGATGAGGCAGTCAGTGCTTGCAGAGATTTGGGTAGAGGACGTCCTAGTAATAAAATGTTACAATATTCTCTTCATAGATGTAAACTGCACCTTTACTGTTTCCTTATTTCTCCTATTTTTTGATGTATGTTACCAGGTATGTATTAAGTGTGAAAAGGCCTCAGCTTTTTCAGGACACTCTTCTTATACTTGGTCTTAGCCAAAAGGCCAAGAAGCGGTAGAGCAGTCTTCTTATGTAAAGTACTTTGACTTTTTTCCTCACTTGCCAGAAAGCCGAGCAAAGTGAATCACCTCTTTCTAGATAATCAGATGGTCCCCTTATGTTTAAGTGATGATCTGTAAAAACTTAGGTTAAATCATCCACCTCTGCTAATGATTTTGTGGTAACCTACATGTGATGTTGTTGGAGACTCTTCTGGGTTGTTTTCTTCTGCCCACTCTTACAGAAGTTGTTAAAACTTAACTCTCTAAGGCTTAGGTAAACATTAAACTTAAGTTGTCTGTGTAAAAATTTAATATGGCTTTTCATTCCTGAACTGTTTTACCTTCAATTTCTTAAAAAGCTCCTTTAAAAAAAAAATCATGATATTTAGAGTTTTATATAATACTTTCTATTTTTCCACTGTTACCATTATGAATCTGCCTTAGAATACACATCCCTTCAGGAATCTATATGCATATAGGTCCACATGGATCCTGCCATGAGCATCCTCTGAGTCAAAGTAAATAGATCAATCATTATTGAGACCTGGAGAGCTTCCACATTCTCACACTAGGAACAGCAAATCCATTCAAATACCAAAACCACTTCCCTACTGCCTGGAATAAAAATCACAGTAAATTATGTCAATAAAATTTTTTTGACTCCCACTATTGCAGAATATTAAAGTAATTTGGTCTTATGAAATATGATCCCAACTATTAAAGAACAAACACATAAATTCCTTATATACAGAATCATGAAAGATAAGGAGAAAGCATTACAATTGTAGTATGATATATTGTTTGACTAAATTTCAGAATTCTATAGTCCACATGATGAGGGCATTTGATGACCAAAAGGAACACATAGAATAAAAGTGAAACAGGCATTAAGCAGGAGGTAAATAGGAAGCAGTTGTGGTACAGGAAATGCCATTGAACATGATAGAATAAATTAAAACAATAACTTTGACATGTAGTGTTGTATACATTTAGAGTGTACAGTAGCATGTTACTTGGATACATTTATATATTATAATATGTTTACCGTTGTAACAATAATTTTCACACTACATACTTGAGTACAATATTATTGTCTATGTTCAATATACTGTACCTTAGAGCTCTATGGCTTATTTAGTACCTATGACAAGTTTGTACTCTTAAATACCAGCAATCTTCTCTCCCCCACCCCATCCCCTGGTAACCATTGTTTCACTCTTTGTTTGTGTTGAGGCAAAGATTTAAAGGAAGGTAGTCTGACTCTATAATCTTAATTACTACAGTTGACTGTTACAACATTGTTTCTGGCTCCAAAATGATCGGTAGTTTCGCCAGGAGTGAAGAAAAGGGGACCAAAGGGATGCATTTAGAACTCAGGTTTAAGTGAGTCCCTGAGAAGGATTCTAGCACTCTGGATCAAGTTCCAGAAGGCCAGGGAACCATGACAGGATGGGAACACTATTGAGAAATTGTCAAAGGTATCCTAGATACAGTGCTAGAACCATCCTCCCAGGGCCACCAGAAACTGCCATGAGATTTTCTGCAGGGATAGGGTGTAGGGGGGAGTACCCCAAATGTCATCTTGTGAAATTTTGTTCATCTCAGTGGGATGAGGAATGATGAAGAGGGCACATCCCTTGACAAGACTGGTTACCCAAACCAGGTGAGATGAGCTAACCTTTACTCTCCAACTGAAGCCACTGTCAGATCCTATTCACAACCTTGCCTGATAGGTCATGTATTTAGATGGTGAATTGTAAGCACACATTTCTATTACTATTCCATTTCCTATATCTCAGCAATAAGGAATAAGAATGTTGTACTCAATGGGACTGCTTAACGGGTGTCAAAATGAGCATTTGTTCTACGTTGAAACACACAAAAATTAGTTACTCTAGCCCATTAGATATTTCAGGGTTGGGGGAAGTGACATACTGTGTGTGTATATTATTATAGGAATGTGTGAAATAAGTTCTTATTCTGCATAAAGCCTGGATGCATGCTGTTACATATAAAATGTTATTGCTGGATTTCCATGTCTGATATTTTAGGACATGTTAAAGTACTGAATACAGCTGACAAGTTCAAAGGATGTCTTTTTTTCTGTAAAGTTCTATTGTTTCTCGGGATACTTCATTATGTTTGACCAATACCTCCAGTGTATGCTCAAAAATGCAAATCAAGAAAAAAAAATCAATTGAGGAGGTCCCTGCAGGGTGATTTCTTTTCTTTTTTAAAAATTTACTGTTGTTCAGTTACAATTGTCCCACCGTTATCCCCTTTGCTCTCCCCTACCCTGTTCCCCTCAACTCCCACAGTCAATCCCCTCATTGTCCATGGTCACAAGTCCCCTATTGGCTTGCCCCACATAAAATGCGAAGGAACGGTGTCACCAGGACCACTCGTATGCACCACAAGCTCTATTCAGAGCCTCACTTCAGTTTTATTGGGTGAAATCTCTGTTTAATGACTACGGAGCCATGACTCCCATGATAGAAACTCACCCATTTGCCTTGGTTGTAGGTGTGTGTTATGTAGATTTCCCATCTCCTTCTCATCTTTGTCTCATTTCAACTCCACCCACGTATTATCTCTCCTTGATTCTGCGTCTCCCCATCTTGAATAGAGTTTGGAAATAGTTCATAGTTCCTGAAAGATAAACTAGGAAATAAGGAAGACATGTTTCCCTTCTAATAATTAAGCTAAAACTATGTACATATTTGTGTGTATAGATATATCTTATTATTAGAACACCAAGGAAATAGTTGAAGCCAAACTGTTAATATATTTTTCTCAATGTCAGTATAATTGAAGGTTATATTTCAACTAATTTCGCACCCATCTTTCTACACGAGGAAGAGAAATAATAATCTGAATACTTCAGGCAAAAAATTTTGCTTAAAATGTCCACCAAATATTTTAAGAAAATAGTAAAAGAGAATATTATAAGTAATGTAATAGATACTAATTTTCTCACCAGTATAACTCTGTATGCTTTTTATGTGAAACTGTTTAGCTGTTACAATTAAGAAATTTCTAACTGTACCATAATAATGTGAAAAACTCTCATGGCTTAAAAAAGCTGAATAATTTGGGATCTTGGGTAACATTATCACTTTACTGATGAGTTTAAGATAGTACATACACAGTTTTTCCCCTAAATCCAGGTTTTTTTGTAGAATGCTGTAATATGTCTCTAAGGAACATGTGGGCAGCAGAAATAACTGTAGAGGCTTATTTAGTCAGCTTCTGAGCTACCCAAGGTAAGAAACTTTCTAAGAGATGCTTTGTGTTACTGATTTAAACTTAAAAAAAAAAAACAACCCTACAGCTACAGGTTTTAAATATTTCTTTGAAACAACTGAAGAGTGAACTTTAATTCATGTTTTTTAAACAAAGGTTATATGAGACTTACAGCAGTTTTACAAAAGAAGAATATCAGCAAGAATTGCACATTACGCCCGGAGTGCAACTGACTTTCAAATTTCTCTACAGGTATTATTTCCTATGAATAGGAACAAAGAGCAAAAACAGTTAAAAAAGCATATTCAAATGTGTGCATAAAAAGGCATGGTAAATGAATACTGTTTAGTTTGCTGACATAATTACTTGAATGTAATTTTTATGAGTCGTAGAAATCTTGGCATTTTCACTGAACCAGATAATTAGACTCTGAATAGAACAGGGTCAGAATAATTAATACATCAAAACTAGATGAACTTTTTCTAATTATTTTTACTTAATCTCTATTATAATTATTGTTATACTCTGCTGAGCATGATTGCCTCATGTTCATAGATTTGAATGCAGTCTTATAGTTGCATCCTGGGACTTTGTGGAATATTAACAAACCGTGGCATGGAGAAATTAGAATGGTGTAGTTTCATGATGGAATTCTAAATTGGAATTTCATATTTTTCTATAAAGTTGCACAAAATTTGCTCCATAATTATAAAAATATGAATTTTAAAACAAAAGTCTACCTTTCTTGCAAATTTCACTTCTCCAAAGTTCAAGAAAAATTATTTTCACAGTTTTTTAAAGGTATATCATCAGCTATTAGATTCGTGTGAAATTTTCTGAAAGGGGATTGCATTAAATTTTTCATTATTTGAGTTTTAATATCATGATAAATCTCAATTATTCAGACAAATGTATCAACAGGCAGTAAAGAGCATTGCCAACTATTATAAAGAGTTTGAAATTCATGTTAGAAAGTAATGGTATAACTTTCTTACGATAGTTCAACTCCCTACTGGTGCCAACTTCTTGATATACCTGCGATAATACAGAGAACTACATTATAAGAGCAGATAAAACCAAGCATGCTGATAAAATATTTTTAAATCAAAGGGATGAAAGATTATATAGGCCAGTTAATAAATGATTAGAGGTCAATATATTTCTGAATACCTGACATAAGAAGCCTATAATACACAGAGGAAAATTTTATCCATCAAAATAGGATCTAAAAAAGATTTTAATCCAAGGCATCAATGAAAAAGTTTGAGGCTACTCTTTAGTTCTCATTTCAGAGTTGGTCAGGACTATCCTCTCCTTGCCTTGCCATTATCTGTCTTCACTCCATGGAAGTCCACCACTTTCCCTTGTATAGGACTGAAAATTGGTGGGTTAAGGGAACATTACATCCTTAGACATGAGGGAGGAAACAGGAATTAGTAGACTACTGCAAGATCCTGAAAATAAGCCAGTCTGAGGATTTACAGAATGTTCTAACTTATCTAGGAAATAATTCATCTCTTAACATTGGCTTGAAGGACAAGAGATGCAGGATAACGCTCTGCCTAATTTTTGTGGAACCAAGCAATTTAAGTGTTTGCTTAATACTGGAATTTGGCTGGGAAAATACCCATCATCAGAGAGATCAGATACAATTACAGGTTCTAGAAAGATTAAAATAGAAAGTAATATCAAAGGGAATGATGCCTTTTGCAATTATATTCTACTTCATTCAAGGAGAAAAAAAAGTAACATTGACCTAGAGCCAATGGATGCAGTTTTTCCCTTAAAAAAAAGTTATTTGTCATAAGTATGTCGAATCAATATAAAGTGGTGAAAATAAGATAATAGGGAAAATGTTTAACCATAAATGTTGCTGGTAAAGATATAAGAAATATAAGAGAAAAAGACATTACATTAAAAAAACAAAGTTGGTTTCAGCAGTAGTGAAGAAACTTAATTGACGTTGTAGAAAATGAAATCACTGAGTACGACAGTTTTCTAAGAATAAAGAAAAATATGTTAATAATAATAATGGATGCTAAAGAGAGTAAACAAAAGTAAAATATAAATAATTCACAGCTATTGAGAATGAATTTTTTAAATGAAGGTAAACATTCATCAAAAGAGAAATTTCATGAGTTTAGCAAAAATAAATAAAACAAGAGACAGTACCTGAATACACAGGTCAAAAGGGTCCCCTAAATCTCACAACACATACAAAAATGAAGTGACTTAAAATAAACTTGGTAAAGTGTTTGAATTTCAAGTTAAAGAAAAAAATTCCACAGCCGTTTGGTCAAAAAGGAAAAAAGTCACACCAGTTTCAGGTCTTATTTAATTCAGAGTGCCAGAGCACAATGAAACAATGAGAGTAAAGTTTTAAGAAAAAAATATTGTGGTCCAAGAATAGTTTGACCAAAGTAGTTAATGTGTTAGTAAAACAGAATGACTTCCATGCTTAGATCTGCAGGATTTAGAACACGAACTTCTCACGGACACATTTCTTGAAATTTTTACTTAAAGATGTACATCATCAAGGTAAAGATACATAATATAACAATATTAAGAATGAGATATACACATTTGAAATTGCTGTGTTATATATTGATATTGGTTTAAAACATATTTGCTTAACCAAAAGAAATAGAGATGCTTATATTGAAAGAAATAATAAGTTAGGTCTATACATATGCTAATAACTTATGTAGCAACATAAGTAATACAATGAGTAATATAAATAACAATATAATTATTTTCCTAGGAGGTATAAACTTTACTGTATAATCATTAATATATTAGGAAGTTTTATATGAGCAGATGTAATATTTATTGAATAATTTTGGGATAATTGGCTTCTTGGAAATAATTCTTAAATTGGATCCTTATCTTACACTTAAAATTAACATAAGTTTAAAGTAAAATAAGAATTAAACTTTATAAAATAAATATATTTTTGGAAAAGATGAAAATATTAATGACAATATTTCTGTTCCTGGAATAGTCACAGAGTGTTTCAATATGAACACAGCAAAATTCAGAAGCAAAATTAAATATCGAAGTGTTCCCCAGGAAGAAACCTGTAAGTTCTTCTTCCCAAAATCAATAAGTAGATATGTGGCGCAGTGTTCGTGGATGAGACAACAAACAACATGCTGTAAGCATTTTACCCAATGGTCCTGTATCATCTCTGCCTAAACATGCAGTCATAAGAGTACATCAATAGTGTTACAGAAGAAAAAAATGACACAGTTAAACACATGAAATAATGTAACTTCCATTTCTTATAAGATTCATATATCTTAGCACCATATTAAGAGATTTACTTTAATACCTTGATTTGGCATTTGCAACAAATATCTTAGGTAAGTGCTATCCCTCTTTTCACTGATAATCTGAAACAAATGAATTACATAATAATGTAACTTGTAGAAGCTGAAGCAGGATTTGAATTCAGGCCTAATTACAAAATCTAAGTGCTTAATCCATTGTATGCTGCTTTCTAGAATCTAGAATATGCAATGTAAGTAGATGTTTTTTCCTATGTTGTTCTTGTTTGTGTACTCTTGGCTTAACCCAGTAAGGCAATAAATACTTGTTGCATGCTAAATATATGTGTATAAGACACCATATTAGAAATTAATACATTTAATAGTGAAAATAAACAGATATCTTACCCTAAAACAGTTCTCATTAGGGTTTGGTGATAGGGTATGGAAATATGGAACTGGAACAAAACAGAAATAACCAGAAGTCCTCACTTAATCATTGATAGTGTCTGTGACTTTAAGCAAAGGATGTTCAATGAAATCCATTTTACCATAGGCAATCGATATAAACAAGAGTAAATTTCCTATGGCATCTCATCAATGCTACAGTGAAACAACATGAACCAAACGTCATTTGGAGGACCTGCTGTAGAATGAGACAGAGTTCTGAAAACACATCACAATGTCCAAAAAATAAATTGCTATCTTAAAAGAAGAGAGACCATGGCCAAAACTAGAGAAATGAACCCCTCATACTAACTCGGCTTTCAAAATATTTAGCTACTGAAACATCCAATATGAGTTTCTTGTATATATTTATTTTATACATAGATGACTAAAATAAGTATTCTCAGTCACCTAAGGTATGATAACATTATTAAAATATCTGCTTAATTAAGAAAAAGATTAGTCTGGATTCATCTGTTTAAAAAGTCAAACTGGTATGTTAGACAAGAAGGTCGGTAGGAAAAATGAGGATATGGGCACTTAAAATAAAGGTATGCTAATCCAAAATAATTAGTGGCTGCCCTAAGTAATGTCAATACAAAAGAAACACTGATGCAATCTTCAGCTTGTTGTTCTACATAATAGGCTAAATACTAATACTATAGTGGTTACCTATAACAATATATTTAATCCTTACAGATATAAACTTATGTTGCGATCATATATGAGGTTTAAATATTATGTCCTAGGTAAATAAGAAGATACAATTAATAATTGGAGGAAAATGCCACCCAAAAAGAACAGATTCAACCAACTCTGGACTTTTAATACATTAAGCTTTCTATTAAACCAGATTTTATTCTCACTCCATAAAATTTTCTGTTTCTTCCTTTCTATTTCTTATTACTATCTCCATTTTATTGAAAAAATCTTACTTGGATATGTGAAATATAGACTCTAAAATTGTCCATCTAAGTCATTAAATGGGGTCATCTCTGCTGCAAAAGAGTATATTTGTACACAAGTTAGTAAGTATTTGGAATTCTTGTTTTTGTTATCATTTTGTCGGTGTTTTAGTCTTATTTAACTGTCTTATGCATGAGAACCCAGACTGGAAAAAACTAGGCATGCATCGTGATATTTGCTCCCAGTCACATAACACCTGTATTTGCAACCATCCTTCTGTTGCCAATCTTCTGTTAGTTCATTCCATTGTCTCGGCTGCCCGATGTGCTTCCTGGCATTTTAGTCTTTTATCAGTCAGTATTAACTTACAAGTGATGGAAGAAAATGGAGTCATGAACCTGGGCTTTCCGTTTGGCCATTCTGTTCTATCAGTGCCTGTGTCTGAATTGTTGGCTCTCAAAATCATGATGGTGTCAGGTGAGCGTGATAACTACAACCTATATTATCTTATTAACCGATGTCACATCAATAAATTTAATTAAAAGTAAATAAAAATCAAAAGAATATTAAAAAATAATAATAATGACAAGATATCTGTGAACCTTTTAATTACCACAGTTAAAACATTTTTAGTTATGTAGTTTCGAGACCTATAGAGAAAGTAGATTTGACTTCAGAGAAGGCTGATTCAACACAGAGAATGAGGAAAGAACTGAGAACAAATATTTGCCAAGGAAAATACATATTAAGAACGCAAAGTTAAAACAGAAGAAAATTAGGGAATCTGTACTTTTGACTGGACGAAGAATTTCCCTTTGGCAATGCCTAGGGAAGCGTGAAGACTGGGAAAGGCGAAAATAGGCTCGGTGATATAAAACCTCTACATGCATAACTACTTGTCCAACAGTTTTCCCAATGTTAATTACTTTAATATTTTGCTTGGCTTTTATCAGTTAGTTGTATCAGAGTTTGAATTCTTACTTTTATGTGTTAAATATGTAAATACATAGACACCAATATGAAGTACTCCTGTAATACTAAAAAAAATGCCCTCCAACTTTCTTATATATTCTTAAAGAGCTTTTCTAAAACATTATCTATTACAATTACCTTGCTGACAGCTAACTAGTGTCATTGCAATACAAACCAGCCCAAGATAAAAAGATCTGGCAAAACAAACTGCATTCATTTTTTCCCCGGTAAACTTAATATATACTTTGTTTTAGAAGATATTAAGTTTCTACATTTGATTTCTAATTCAAACATTTGCCATAACTTCCACAGTGATTTGGAGATGTTGCAAAATGTGATTGTAATTTTGATTTCAGTAGTTTAGGAACCTCTCTTAATAACCCAATTAATAATACATGTAAAGTGTCTAATACCAGATACCAGATAGCTTTCAATGAATGTTAATATTCTTTCTCTTTCTTCTGTACAGTATAAAGTAGAAAAAATAAAATATTCATTACTTAAAGTTTGGTTCTTTGAAACTATTTCATAGAATTATAAAACTTTAAGTGAACAATGACTTGAATACATTTATTGAGTTCCTATAACAAATATATTAAATTTATGTGTAGAGTCAGACATCTAACAGTTTTATTACATGGATAAAGTCTATATTTTTCAATAAAAAATTTGGTTCACCTTCCATTAAAAAAAAATTTCCCCCTCGCTTCTCCTTCATACCTGATTATCTATCTATCTATCTATCTATCTATCTATCTATCATTTATTTCTGGAAATCAAAAGTTGAAGTTCATGATCTCATGATTATTTTTGTACTAAATTTTATATATTCACCATGTATAGATTTGGTGAAAAAATATTTACTCACAAATGTGACGGGTTTCGAGAGGTTTTATTTTTTCTGTATGAAAATGTTTGTAGGCTAGTGACAGAATCTGACCTTCCAAAAAAATTTCATCATGTTTAAAAATACAAGACACTTAATGAATGTACATGTCATCCTTGCCCAAGGACCACACTAATCATCACTGAGTCATTCTAATTTTTGTGTATGTGATGCTGAAGCAAGCATGGCATTTATTTTTAAAGCCCTTAAAAACATAAGGACATCTTTCTGTACATTCTTCTTTTTGGGGAGGGTGAGGTATGGTGGACAAGCTACAAACTCCCCATTTAATCATAAGTTTTTTAATATCCTACTCCTTAAATGACATGCAATTACCATTCATTGTTGTGCATTAATTGCCATATACACAGGTCACAGAAAAATGCCATCCCAGACAAAACTTAGGTATGTTTTTTGCACAGTATCATCTCTGAATTTCCAACATCAAGTTATAAAACTATAGAGCCTTGCTCCAAGTTATGCGTCCCCGCTTACATGTATGTATACATGTGAATATACACAAATTCAAATTCCTTCACTCTCTTTGTCTTTTAGAAGCTTGCCAAGTTTTCAAAAATTAGGAAGAAATTTTTGTCTATAATATTTCTAAAATACTGATATTTATTTCCATTGGGATCTGGTTATACTTTTTTATCTAAGAAATTTTGAAGTCACTTTTCAGATGTAAGGTAAATAGATACATGTGTATAATTTGTTGTGATTAATTTCACTTTCCATTTCTGATTCCTTAAAATCTTATATAAAATCCTTTGACTAAACTACTCCTAAATAATTGAAGTTGAATGTTAAAACTCCAGAGTATAAAATATAAAGTGGAACACTAAGAAATTATTCAAGGTTTTTGATCAATAATTAATTATATATTATCCATTTATACATACAAATACACATATATTTATGACATTGCAAATGTAGCTTTCTTCTTGCAAGCAAAGTTTAGTCACTACAACTTCAATTTTAAAATAAATGGAAAATTAAAACACATTTCAAGTACTTTGACTCTAATTATTTAGATCTGGCCATGTCATGAAAGAGAAACAAGTTTCAAAAACCAGTGATTTTAAGCATGTCTGGTTATCTGAGAGCACAAAGGAAATTCATTCAGATTATTTTTAAATGCTACTGATTTTGCAATATTTTAATGTGAAAATCTATCAGAACTGTGAGAAGATAAGTACCCTGTTCTTCCTTGCTCCTTAACAGTATTTTTCCAAAATGTGTTTAATTGATTTAGTTGTCTCATATCTACGGACTATACATAGACTCATATCTAGTTCACATAGATGGTATGTGAACTGTTTGTGGGAGTCAAACAAAATATAAATTTAAAAAATAGTTTTGTTTTCTGCAAACAAAACTTGGTATAGACCAAGGTGTTTACATTTTAAATTAGGAATACATAGGAATAAATAGATATATTCTCTGAAATAAGGTTAATTAAATTTACCTGTAACAATTTATCCCATATATTTATAATCAGCTTACCCCACTTATCAATATAATTATTTGAGGTTTTTCCTTCTGCATAACCCAGCAAGCTATTCAGAACCAAAGGCCCTTGCTCAGGTGAATGCATTTAAATCCCTCCTTCCATGAAAAACAAATTAATTCATTGTTTGAAAGTCTAACATACAACTCCTTCAAAACTATCATTAATATTTGAATTGATAAAAAATCAGATATTTACATGTTTTAACCCTACAAAGTTTTTTTTCTTCTAACAATGTTATAAGCCTAGCTATATGTAAAATTTTTTTCAAAGTTTTTTTCTTTGTCAACTTAAAACCAATTCACTCTGGAAAATTAAACTGTCATCAGTTAATTGTCCCAGCTACAAGCAATTATTTGAAACATGTATGCCTGTTGGAGTGTGTGTGTATATGCAGGTAATGAAAAGAAGTAATTTAGACCATAAAATGCTGAAGAAAAACAGAAAGATTTTTGCTATATGGCAGAAAGCAATTAAATAAAAAATATATTCTCAAAATTGTGATCCTTTGCAAACTTAGTGCCATTCGGTGACAGGAAGTAACCTGATCCCCTATTTGTATTTTCCTCTTTCTTTCTTTTTTTTTTTTTAACCTTCTGCAAATTTGGCATTCATTCTATTGAACATCACCAAGTTCCTAAAAAGTGATTGCATGCAGGGAAGTTTTACTGGTTGTCTTTGGATTCAGCGGGAGGTGGGGTGGGGGGGGGCAAGAGATCCAAAATGAATGTGAGCTATCGAAGAGTCACCCAGGGTGTTTTGACACTTTGATGTCCTGAAAAGCTCAATGCCAAGGGTTATGGCACTAAATTGCAAGGGCATCGTGAGCATTTTAGAGACAAAAGCTGTCATTGCCATCCAGTGGCGACATAAGTTATTGCACATTCAGCCAAGCTCTGTTTGTCCTGCCTGGGAATTGAGTTTGACAACTTATACAATGACTCGTTTTGTTTATTTTATCTTTTCTTTAATAATTCAAGATAAGCAAATAAAAGTAGTTCTTAAACCATCTTTTATTTTAAGTTTGAATTTTACTATTTTGTTTCTAGGTATGAGAGAGGGCATGTAGGAAGAATACATTTTTAGGCAAGTAAATTTTACTAATGGTTAGTATGCGAAGTACTTATGATCGACTCCAAAAACATTACTTATAAAATAAAGGGACTGCCACTGATTTAAAAGAAAACAATCAATAGTTAGGCCCTTTTTTATTCCATAGCATCCCTAACACAGAAATGTATCAATACAGATTCACAAAAAAGCCATAATCATACTGATGAGAGCTTTCCAGAATGAAGTGGAGTTTACAGTTTGCACGTGTGTGTTTAATAGCCACCCAGACAGGGAAAGAAGAACCAGGTAGGGAAGAGATATTTTTTTCCCCTCTTAGGTTCAGTGTAATGCAGCATGTTTTTAATTTTTCTATCCCTTGGTTCAGTATTTATCCCATATACATAAGAAACACTTCTCCCATCTTCTGGGAAATTTGCAGTGAAAGTCCAACCTAGATTCTTTAGTTTTGAATTTACTAACAATTTAAATTGCTTTACAGCATTTTTCATAGAAATAAAAATGATTTTATTTGTCCTTAAAAGTTTATGTTTTCCAGTGCCCTCAAAGAGCTGGGGTGTTGAAGGTACCATGTATCAACTGATCTGTGTTTCTAATAGATTTCAATAGGGTTAACCTAGAAAAAAATGGCGTAAGTTCAGGGTTCCCCTGCTTTTCATCTATTATATATGGTTAATTCCTACTTTTTTGATTTATACACTCTGTAGACATTTTATAGGCATTGATTTTCAATGTTGCATTGCTATTTGTTTTTAGCAAGTTATAAAGAAAAATGAGACCTCAAAAGAAAAGCTTATAAAGAGAAATGAGGTCTAGAAAAATTTGTAGCCTGCATTTTTTTTCTGTGAGGGAAGTTATTTTACATATAAAAGAATGACTTTATTGTATAGGACACATATTTATATTATTTTATGTGAATACAGATTTTACATTAAGGGTAATCCTGAAAGCTGAAATAAAAATTGAGTTAAATTTGTTTTCTCGGTGATCACGCTAAACAGGCCATAGGGGTTCTCTGGCACATAAATAACTTTTCAGTCACTTTGGATTCAGTGGCATCAGCCACTTTGACAAACCACGATCTGCCAACCAGCTTTTATAAAACAGATTCAAGTACATAATGGAATGGAACATTTTCATCAACAGTCAATCAGTTAAAACTGTTATATGTTTTCTGTTATATATTTGCTTCATATATAAGCAAATGCTTTCTTCTAGAAAAGTTTGAATCCATCCAAATTACAACAAAAAAAAGTCTGTCCTCAATTATGTATTCTTAGAAGTGCTGCTACCCTGTGCACAATTTCTTCTTGTCTGGACTGCATGCGTTATCTCCTGCTTTGTAGACCTTTAGCCAACAAGCTGAGCTACATTTGTGAAACAGCCCATTTAGTCAGTTTAACCCTCTAATCATTTTGTTGCTATCATATAAAAATCTGTGTATATCATTCTTATTTCTGTTCAAGTCTTCATTGCTGTTCTCAGAATATTTGCGTTTATAAAGAAGAATATTGGTGTTACTATTCTAGATTCAGTATGGAAGTCACAGTTTAAGAGTTTGTGATGGGATGGCTTTGTTATTGACAAATGCAAGAGACACAGAGTGACAACAGGAAGTAAGAAAGAATAGAAATTTGTTAGGACAGAGAGCGGGACAGTGGGTCTTAATTACTCTTTGCCAGGAGCTATTTTCATGTACTTGATGCTAACTCGCAGTTGTACTTTTTGCAGTGCAGTTGACTTAACAGTAAATTTTAGATGTTGACACAAGCTATTATTACACAAAAGTAAAACAGTCTTAAAGCTTGACACCTTAAAATGCTGAGTTTAGGGTATAGCCTAGCATTTTATTTTTTAAATGATGTACAAAATTTTAGACTATTTTCATTTATTCTGCAAATACCTGATATGAGGTCACTAACTGCGATGTAATGCAGAGTGTTATACAAAAATAATTAATCTCAACAATAATACTTCAAAGATATTGGGATTTATAATTAGTTGTAGACATCCCTTTCCTGAATCTCACTTAGTGTTTTCACTTAAAGCAGCTTCCTAGAATTCCATACACAAATCTGATCCTTTTCATGTCCACTTTTCTTATTGACTTCAATTAATAAAGTAAACTAAATGCAATAGAAATAACTTGAAGAGATAGTGCAGTATCCTCTATGGGGGAAAGTCAAATTTAGGGGAAAAATGCTGCATGTAAAAGAAATTAATACCTATACAATATATATGATGTTTGAAAATTTAAGAAGAACAATTATATACTGAAAAATAATTTATAAACATTCCCACCTATTAACTTCATATAGAACTACTTTCATTGCTAAACTTCATTTCATGTAGCCCTCTGCTACCTACATACAGGTCTGATTAAAGTTAATTAAGATTTACCTGAATTTATATAATGTTCTTGATAGAAAAATTGGTCTAAAAGGAAAAAAAACTAAAGGAAACCTTGAAGAACTTCAAGGACAGTTGACCCAAAATATAGGAGAATAAGAATATAAATAAATATGATTCATAATACAAAAAGACCTATGAAAACACAAATAATTGAAAGGAAAACATATTGTAATTCTCTACTTTTCAGTAGCTAATGCAGCAAATTTTTAAGTTTTTCAAAGTTGGATTTCTTCTTAAAAAAATTTATTGAATTTACTGGGTTGACATTGGTTAATAAAATTATATAGGTTTCAAGTGTACGATTCTATAACACATCATCTGCATAGTGTCCTTGGTTCACCGCCCAAAGTCAAGTCTCCTTCCATCACCATTAATCCCCCCTTTAGATTTATCTACTTCCCCCCAGAGAAACTAACAAATAAAATAGAAACAGACACTAGATACACAAAATTGACAGCTGTAAGAGAGGAAAGAGGTTGGGAGGTTGGGTAAAAAAGGTAAAGGGATTAAGCCAAAAACATACAAGCAGACAAACAATACCCCCTAAAAATTGGAATTTGATGACAGTTTTAGAAATATATAAAATTGAAATAAAAATATCATGACAGTTACAAAAACATGGGAGGCAAAAATTGCTGATAAAACCAACATAGATTATTTTCTAGTTAAAGAGATATGTATATTTAAAATAAATATAAAATACCCATTTCAAATCTATAAGTAGTGATTTTTCTAAATTTCATTGAACTTATACACATAATAAAAATGAATAATGGTAACTGACTAGAAAATAATATTTTTCCTATATTATACACCTAACTTTAAGAACTTGACATATCTCTTGTCATTCTCTTAAGTGTTACTTTAAAAAAAGAAATTAATACCATAATATTTTTTGGTGTTAGATTCTAATTGAAAGCTCAGTTAGGACAATTCTGTCTTACAGCTAACTTAATTTCCAGAACTACAGCTTAAAATTTTTTTTTCAATTAGAGTTTATATTCAATATTATTTTTATTAGTTTCATGTGTACATCACAATGGTTAGACAATCATATACTTTACAAAGTGTTCCCCCTGATATTTCTAGTACCCTACTGGAAACTTTTAAAGATTCTATCTGGACTTAGGGATACACAGCAGCTAATAAGCCAATCTAAAACAGTAGGTCACTATTGAGTCATGCATAACACAGTGATTTTCTGTCAAAATGAAACATTTTTCTTATATATAATGTGAATATTCTTTCCTAAAAGTATACAGAATAAAGTGTAAGAGAAGAAAAACAATTTCTGGAGGAACTCTAAAGGCTTGCTTTTTATCTGATACTGATTAAAAAAAAGTGAAAAATATCAAAGCATAACAGTGATTGGGATTTTTAAACACCCACACTAATTCTATTCCCACGAATTCTCAGTATTTTCAGTCATGCAAAGCTTTAATCTATGAACAATTTATTGTTGTTTGATTTGCACAACATTTACTGTCACCAAATTTTCATAAGAAATGGGTTTTGCATTAATCATAGACCTCAAAAATGAGAGGAGGATGCTACAAATGCTCCATCTCCCCCCATTGCCTCTTATATTTCACAAAGGAAATGGGGAAACTTTTTTGACTGTTTTCATAGGACTAGCTTTCCTAATTGTATCAGACAAGACCAACTCAGGAAGCCAAATGCATTCAGTAAATATATGAGCTATAACAGAGGATGGGAGTAACTGAGGCTTCAATACTAAGAGGGGAAGATAACTCTAAAAACATATGAATTGTAGATTCTACTCCTAAGGCTGAAATAGAGCACCCAAAGAAGGAACAAATCTAGAACAGGACTCATGCCCCAGGACTGAGATCCAGAACTCGCTGTAGAGGGCACATTGTATAGCCCAGTGGATAGAGAGGTCCACTGAGGTTCATGCCACCAGGAACCACTTGGAATCTGCCCTCTCCAGTGCCAGGGGGAAACCATCCATGGAGAGGTGGCCACATGAAACTCATTTGGAACCTGTTAGTGGGAAACGTACACTGGGAAACCTCCCTCTTGGTGTCAGGAGACAGCATCCTTGAGAGGGGGCATGCACTGGCTGCCATGCAGGGCAGGCACCTGCTGAGAGAGAACACACACTGGACCCAGGGAGAAGAGCCCCTTTCTCCCCCAGTTTCCCTCCAGTGCCCCTGCTGACAAAGCTTTACATCATACCAGATGGCAGAGGGGAAGCCATTAGGAACCAAAAGCAGGGCAATGAACGGTTTATTTGAAGCTGAGAGAAATAGGTTGGTAAATTAAGGAACCTTATTTAATTTTTAAAACATCATTATTATCAAGATCCTACACAGAGTTGTGTTTTTGTTACAATTGATGAACCTACCTTGATGAGTCATTATCACCCAAAATCCATAGTTAACCTTAGGGTTCACTGTTGGTATTGTGCGTTCTATGGACAAATGTGTAATGACATGATGTGAAATAAGAAATGCACATTTGATGGCATGGACTATATGGGAAATCTCTGTAACTTCAGCTTAATTTTCTTGTGAACCTATAACTGCTCTACAAAATAAAGTCCATTGATTAAAAAACAAAAATTAAACAAAATAGTTTAAAGAGAAAATAGTATCAGTGGATTTTTTTTTCTGAACCTACAATTATGGTACCACCACATTACTAATAGCAGTATATATTCATTTTAAAAGTGGTAATTGCTTTTCATTATGAAATCTATATATGATAGGAAGAGTTAAATTATACATTCACCATATCTTGTATAATAATAATAGAACTTTCAAGGCACAAGACTACTTAGTTAAAGATTACCTTTTCCTGCCCTGGCCAGTGTGGTTCAGTTTGTTGGAGCATCATACTGTAACCAAAGGGTTCCAGGTTTGATTTCCAGTCAGGGCACATACTTAGTTTTTGGTTGAATCCCTAGTTCCAGAGCATTTGACCCCCATCCAGGTGTGTATGGGAGGCAACCAATCCATGTTTTCTCTCACATAGATGTTTCTCTCCCACCCTCTCTCTCCAAAAAGCAATGAAAAGATGTCCTAGGATGGGGATGAAAAAAGAAAGATTACATTTTCCAGGCTTTTTTGCACTTAGGTGGGGTCATGTGACTAAAGTCTGGCCAGAAGAACACGGAGGGAAACAGGAGGTGTAACTTCCAATCCATGACCTTTAAGGAAGTGAATGGCGTTTTCATCCCCTTCCCCCATTTTTACTGTCCGGAAAGTAAACCTAATAACCAAATCACAATGGACCGTGCAAATAAAAGTGATTTCCTAAAAATGGTGGGGGGAAAAAACTCATAGACACAGACTACAGTTTGGTGATTGTCAGAGGGAAAGGGGGTTGGGAGGTATGGAATAGGGTAAAGGGGGAATAAATGGTGATGAAAGGAGACTTGACTTGAGATGGTGAACATGCAATGCTACATACAGCATTATAGAATGCTGATGTATTATAGAATTGCACACCTGAAACTTATGTGATTTTATTAACCGATATCACCAAAATACATTCAATAAAAAAGAAAAAAAAAAGTAAAATGGTGGAACTATAGAGAAGTAGCCTGGGCCCATAGGGACTTTTGCAGAGAAGAGTCACCATGTCAATCGTACTTGCATGTGAGAGAAAAAGAAAGAAACGTGTATTTTACTTAAGCAGCTCTTGTTTTGTGTCTTTACCACAATATTGTTTAGTTTGTTCTGTCTCCTCACCATACCATTGTTGACTAGAAAGTTAGCAAGTTTGTTAACTATAAAGCAGCACAGAACTATTAATCAAAAAACTTTCACATGGAAATTTTCCATACAAATGCAAAAACCACAAAGATTTTCAACAAAAGTCAAAAACAACAGTTCATTTGGTAATTTAGTGCCTGTTATATTTATAATCATAAGCTTATTTCCTGAAAAATTATTTTAAGTGCTTTAAATCTCAAAATGAGAATTAGTTTTATATTAAATCAAATTGTTTCATTATATTGTCATTTTTGAATACCATCTCACTAGTTCTAATGTCTGTTTTTGTAGAAAGACATGGAATTGTGGTTTTGTTATTAATAGGACACCGTTGAAACTTTACAGTCTCAATCAATAGAGAATAATTGTGGATATAGGGGAAAAGACAAAGTTTTAAAAGTTTTTTTTTTAAGAAGTCATTGAAAATCAACTCTTCTTGAGGTGGTTTTATGGGTTCTATTGCATATCAATCTATTAGCATAAACATTTTTTTTCTTCTATAGTATACATTATCATTTAAGATTTAGAAATAGGAAAGTGATACAGGTACTCAAATGAAATCCTCCTTTGCCATTTATTTTTCAAAACTTGATTCAGAATTATCTAATTTGAGTGACTGGTGCAGGATTTATGTAGGCTAATGGACCATGAAACTTATTTAATAAGTATCTTGTTTCTTAAATTATTTTTAGAGGTACATCTTCAGTATAGTAAGAACTTAAAGACAATGAATGGAGGAAAGATTAGAAAGATTAAACTTTTTTCATTTTACTTGTAAGTACATTCTCTATTATCAAACAAAATATAAATGTAAATTTAGGTAATGGAAAACAATAATTCAAAATAGATCTATATCAATTAACAAATGCTGTCAATACAAAATCCCTTTTCCTTAGGAGACTCACTAGTCCAAAACAAAGAATAAAAGCATATTAAAATTATTTTTAATTAGAAGCACATATTTTCTAGTCAGACTTGGGTTTGGAGTAATTGTCACTTCTCACTAACTGACCATTGAAAGATCCATCAACCTTTCTGGGCTGTAGTTTCACCATGAAAAATTTGGATAGCATTATTCCATAAACATTTAAACATCAATAGAAATATATCCTAACCTTGTCACAATTCCTGACATATAATAAGCACATAATAAATTATAGTTCTATTTTATCACCATTTCATTCTCCTTGGATTCAAAATATCAGATTTGATGCTTCGATGGTCTTCCTTTTAAAACATCACTATTGTTTTCTAGTGTACTCTTACCATTATTAAATTATTGTAAAATCCAAATTAGCAGGACAAAAATTAGTGAAATTAGATCATATTTTTCAACCAATGAACCCTTGGATGGGTGGAATGACGAGTCAGTGTTTCTCACTCTTTCTCTCTGTCTCTCTCTCTGCCCTCTCACCCTTCCAATCTCTCTGGAATCAATCACTTAAAAAACCATTTTAAGTATTTTTGTAAGTTATGTATTTTATAACCACTCTCCCAAGTAAAATGTGGCTTTGAAATTCACTCTGTATCAAATGGGAACATTTTGAGGGTGAATACGAGGCCATTTAGTTGTTGAGTGTGATGACACTCTTATCAAGTTCAGGTGGGTTTTCTCTGGCCTTCTCAAGACCTCAGCCAGTAAAAAAGTCTTAAAGAGTTATGTAAGAACAGAAAAAAATTTAATATACATTGTTGTGAACAATAACTGTACAAGGTACAACTCCTTCCGCATAATTTGTAGCTTAAATTCACGCACTTTTATTCTGCAAAAGAAAGTAATTTAAATATTTATAAAATGTGATTTACATGAAAATACATCCTACTTTTCATTTACTGTGCTGTTCTTGTGTCACTCAAAGTTGCCTTCTTTAAATATACATTTGGAAACAAATTATATTATGATCCAAAATACAAAAAGTAAATACAATGTGGAATGGGGGAGCTCGGAGGAGGAGAAGTGACTGCAAGCACAGTGAAAAGAAACGAGCTTGTTGAATTTTCACACACCGAACTCCTGAGCAGGCTTATTTAAATCTATTTTCCTTTATGAATTATACATGGCTATCATCACCAAGTTACACTCCCAGAGCAAAAAAACATTTTAAACGACAACTTACTGATAAGCTGTCAAATGGGAAAAATCCGTTCATTTCTTCAAATCGGTAGTTGATTTTTTATTAATATTTTAAATGATTTTTCTGGCAATGCATTTGGGTTACCTTTGACTTTCTGGGAAGAAATATATAAGAATGCTTGATCCATCCCGTTTTTCACTTTACTATGTAACAAATCTGCATATGTGGTTGTAAAAACAAAGACAAAGATTTTTGTTTGGGGTCTTTTTGCAGAATATATGTTGGCTTTTCTTCCCTCGCGTGCCTGGACCAGCAGGTAAGATTATGCAGGTGTTTGCCTGCAGGTGAATACTGCTAATTAGGGAACAAACTAGGCAGTGGAAACCAATATGCAGGTATTTTCAGGTAAAACTGTTGAAGCGACAAGACTATGAAATGATTCACAATGTTTCAATAACTAGAAAGGTTTTTTCTTTTGACTAAATTAACATGCGCTTGATTTTATTAAGGATGAGGTATGGATGTGATAAGGCAGCCTTTGTTCCATGTAAATGTCTGGATAAAAATACTAATAATAACAACATTAAATATGTAATTATAGCCTTAATAATAAAGAAATATTTGCTAATGATGGGTGTCACTCTGTAATTAAGTTACATTTTATGGTAAAGGTGAAAGGACTTTGCAGATGGAATAAAGGCCCCAAACAATTAACTGATTTGGAGTTCATCTAAAGAAAGATTATCCAAGGTGGGCCAGACTTAACCAGGCAAAAACCCTCAAAAGAGGGACTGGGACGTTGTTGAGGAGAGCAACACTTTCCTTCGGCCTTGAAGGAGGATATAGCTCTGTTGTAAACTTCCCGTGGGGAGGGTAGTAAGTCTCTAGGTCCTGAGGGCCTCAGTCCTATAACTGCAAGGAACCACCAAACTCCTGAATGAGCCTGAAGTGAGAAGGCAGCCTGACCCCCCCTTAATTGTAGTCTTGTGGGGTGCGGAGCAGTGGGCTCAGATAAAGCATGCATGGACTCTTGATCCACAATAAATATGTATTGTTATAAGATGCTAAATTTGTTGGAATTTGTTATGGGTTAAAAAAACAAAACAAAACAACTAACACATCTACCGCAAAATTTTGTGAGGATTGGAGATTATAAATATGAACTATGTGGAATATCATAGAGATTAAATGAGAGGCGTAAATAATCACATTGGCCATTACTGGAAAGGTGAAGTCCTGTAATGACAGAGACTAGAGACACTGGACAGAGTAGAGGCAAATATTTTAAACTATTAGAAAGAATTGAATGAGGAGGGAGAGGAAGAATGCCAACACCAGGGAGCACACCATCAAGTCTGCAATGTTTTGGACACTAGTTTTTCCTTATTGGGAATATCTATCCAAGTACATTCTGATTACATGAATCAACATAGCTTCATGACTCTAACTCCACCTTTCTCACAGCTGGTATTTCCTATGCTGTATACAGTGTACACAGACTCTGTACATTGGAAAGCCTGGAAAGTGGGGTGAGGTGTAACTAGGAACAACTTCAGATGCTATAAGCTACTTGTTTCTTCCATTTGTGGAAAAGTCAACAGAGATGTTGAGATGTGACAGGATGAGAGAGAAGAGAGTGGGATTTGAAGGTCAATATGACTAGGAAATGAGAGTGGGCAGTGGAGTGATTGCCCTAAGTTTCCACTGTTTTACAGGCATTTTCATTTATTTCCTAGAAAATGCTGCTAATCTGATTGTGCGCTGTTTGTAGCTGTCCTTATCCTGTTTTCTGATAAGAGCAGTGTTTATGTTTTTTCTTTCATTTCTGATCCAAATTTGGCTATCTTGTGAGTCTAAAAGTTTCTCTTTACAAATGAAAGTTATTGATGGAAACCCGTAGTCACAATATGAGATTTATAGTGTTATAGCTGTGCAGATATTTCCCTTGCAGTTGTAACTCTTACATCTGTAGAACATAGTGCAGATGTACATGTCTACTCTCTAATACAGCTGTCGATTTCTACCAATTTAACATAGTTGGTGTATCATTTGTATATTCCTGAATCCTACAGTGAAGGAATAGAAAAAGTGGAAAATCTGTCAATTAACCTGAAACAATTGACTTGGATAAGTAATCTGAAGGGAGATTGGAAAAATAATATTTTTAAGACATAACATGTTAAAGATGTTATATTGTAATATAATAAAGTCTCTTTAGACAAAAATGTTTAAAAACAAAAACATTTCTAAATTGAATAAAAAGGTAAAAACAACACTATGAAGTTTGTTTTTACAAAAACCCGTAATCTGAATTATTTCAAATGAAAAATAAGATTTTCTTAATTTAGTGTGTTAATAAATGCAATTGCTTAAAATATAATATTTTACAGCCAATTCCAAGAAGTATACTATACTAGTTATTCTGTTTATTCACTTAGCTATACAAGGCTCAAGACTAGCAGTTTAAAGAGAAAGAAATTCGTTTCTGAGAGCAACAAGGAGTGCAGGGGATTATCCAAAGGCTAGCACAATGGTTCATGGACAGCATCAGGCACCCAGGGTCTTTCTGCCTTTCTTCTCTGACTTTGTAAATATGTCATGCTCTGCCTTCATGCTGACACTTAATGGTTTTAATAAGGTCCATATTTCAAGTAGGAAAAAAGAATAAAAGCAAATAACTGGTGAGGGTTCTTCTAATAAGGCTTTGCCTTTTATTTCAGGAGGGGTGGATATCCATGCACTTTTTCCTACATCTCATTGCACAGGACTATGTTGCATGGACACCCTTAATTTCTAGATAATTTGAGTATTGTTAAAATGTAGCCCATTGCCTTTCCAAAGAAAATCATCATTCTCTTAAGGGATGGAGGAGGATGGTTAGAAGTAGACAACTAGCAATGTTTCCAACACACGTGCACTTGAAATAGCTGTCTTAGAGCAGTAGAAAAATCTCTCATGGTAGTGTGTACAAAAATATTCTCGTTGCTTAAGCCATTTCTATGGGCTCTTTCATATAATGGGATATTGTGCTCACACTAACCTACCTCATGTGGTTTCAGAATCACTCTTTGTTCATATTTCTATGAATTACATAAAAATGGTACACACAAAGTTGTGATATTAAATCTTTCCAACTCAATTCAACAAACTCATGAATATCTTGTCATTCATGCATTTTTTCATCCATGCATCGTTCATTCAAAAAATAGGAATAGAAAATCTGCTATGTACCAGGAGCTGTGTTAGACACTGAATACAGTGATGAGGAAGAACAGATGCCATTTCCCACTATTATGACGACTGCAATTTGATAGAGAGACAGACCCCAAATAACCACACAAAGACACGTAAAATACAATGCTGCAAAATTATGTAAAACTTTACAACATGCTATGAGAACCCATAAAGGATTATTTCATTTATTTGGTGAGATGAGGAGTGCTAGAAAATTCTAGATACAAATATAAATCTGAAATGGATCCTGGTCTGAATTATAGTGGACAAGTGGAGATTATAGTGGACAATTGTTTGGGACAATGAGAAGCTGAAGAAACTAGACTGAAAATTAGAATTCCAATATTTAGAATTTCTTTTTCTGATACCATTTTTGCAAGCACCAATCTTACCTTATTTAGATTTTGAGTCAAGAATATGTACTAAAAATCTCTGAAGTTCTCTTTGTTAAAATTTCTCTGATAGCATATGATTGTTTTCACAGATTAGGACTGAGATCGATGCTATTGTAGCCCTGAATGTAGTGTGACATTTCAGTCAAACTGTCAATCGGATATTGTGTTCATACTAACCTACCCCATGTGGTTTCAGAAACACCCTTTGTTCATTGTTATTGCTACCTTTATGTTTGTTCGGACGCTGTTTATCACACCATTCTCTGTCTTGGAGCTCCCAGCATGTGTAGCACACGCGCAAGTGCCAGTGGTCAAAAGAGCTTCTCCAGGTCAGTGTGGAGTGAATGGCTACAGCCAAGGCACTGCAGACACTATCCTATGAATGGTTCTAAATGCAGGCATATCTCATTTTATTGCACTTCATAATTTTTTTTTCTTTTACAAATTGACAATTTGTGTCAACTACATCTCAAGCAAGGCTCTTGGTGCCATTTTTCAAACAGGCTCAGATGATGGGTAGCATTTTTTAGCAATGTAGTGTTTTTAAACTAAGGTAAGTACATTTTTTTAGATATAATGCTGTCGTACACTTAATAGAGATCAACATAGGTAAACATACCTTTAATATACACCGATAAAACAAAAAATATTGTCTGACTTTATTGTAGTATTTTGCTCTATCACGAAATACATAAAATTATTTATTTTGTGGTCTGGAACCAAACCTGCAATATCTTCAATGTATAGGCATACTCTTTATTCAAAGACAAGGTTACACATTATTTAATGGCCATAAGTCAAAATTTATCTACCGTAAAAAAAAAAAGTCCCAAAATAATGAATCCTGTAATATAAATATTTCTGAAAGTTACTTTTAATTCATTGGTGTTGAGAATGTCCCTTCTAACAGTTTTTACAGCTGAGGCTGTAGTTCTCACCCTTGCAACAGTCAGAGAGCACTCCGCTATGGTGTGTTCCTATCAGGCCCTCCGTTAAAGAAGCAGGTCATTGACATGCTGATCCGCTGGACACCCGATCATGTACAACGGAGAGGACCACACTTGAGCTTACCCTCATTTGACCTGGCAGAGTATGAGCACTGGGACATAAAACTGCCGCAGTCCTTGCTCTGAGCATTCTCTCTATAGTTAACAGCTCTGCTTCTGTGCACCTCAGAGAGGCAGATAGCTGCTTGGTCTAATTCCAAGTACCAGGAAGAACTCTTTTTGACTTAAGGGAATTTCCTCACCTATTTGGTAATGGCTGAAATTCAATAAATAATGTTAAAGACTTTCAAGCCATAATTAGCCATTGAGATTTAAATAAGCCAATGCAAGATTACATTGCATAGCACTGTCCAATAAAACATCACTCTCATATATGTGATTTTATTTTTTCTTACAATCCCCCCAGGTGGCAGCCAGAGAAAATGCATCTGGTCCTATTGTACCATTATGGGAGCTGAGGCTAAGGAGACTTTTCCCAGAAATAACATGATGTTTAGAGTTCTATAACCTAAGTGTTACAACTTGAAATCCTATGTTCTTTCTATTTGTTAATTCATTATCTGACTATATACATGGAATAGAGTATTTTCAACACATATACAGAATAAAACTGACTTCAATCCTCTGAAATTGTTTTGATAAAATGGAAGTTGACATTAAAAAGATCATTAGCCACTGGAAAAAATAAGAAAGGGTGGTGCTATATTTTGGCAAAGTAGAGGGGAAAAAGAATTGAAAAAGTGAAAACTGGGGTAAAAATGTCACCTTTGTCATTTTTCTGGCATAGTGGAAAGAACAGTCACTTCTAAGAGAAACCTAGATTTAAATTCCAGCTTGAATGCCCCTGTCCAGATCTCCCAGCACCATTTATTGAAGACACTATTTTTACTCCATTTTATGCTCATGCCGCCTTTGTCGAATATTAATTGACCATAGAGACATCAGTTTTTTTCTGGGCTCTCCATTCTGTTCCATTGATCCATGTGTCTGTTCTTATGCCAGGACAAGGATGTGGGGAAAAGGGAACAATAGTGCACTGTTGGTGGGAATGCAGACTGGTGTAGCCACTGCGGAAAACAGTATGGAATTTCCTCAGAAAGCTAAAGATGGAACTGCCTTTAAAAAAAAAAGATTTTATTTTTAGACAGAGAGGAAGGGAGAGTGAAAGAGAGGAACATCAATGTGTGGTTGCCTCTCACATGCCCCCTACTGGGGACCTGGCCTGCAACCTAGGCATGTGCCCTGACTGGGAATCAAACCAGTGACTCTTCAGTTCGCAGGCCAACGCTCAATCCACTGAGCTACACCAGCCATGGCTGGAACTGCCTTTTGATCCAGCAATTCCACTGGAATTGTACCCTAAGAATCCTGAAACACCAATTCAAAAGAACCTATGCACCCCAATGTTCATAGCAGCATTATTTACAGTAGCCAAGTGCTGGAAATAACCTAAGTGCCCATCAGTAACTGAGTGGATCAAAAACTGTGGTACATTTACATAATGGAATACTACATTAGCATAAATACTCTCCAGTTCCATCCATGCTGTCCTACCCTTTGTGACAGCATCGATGGAACAGGAGAGCATTATACTAAATGAAATAAGCCAGGTGGTGAAAGACAAATACCGTATGATCTCACCTATAAGTAGAACCTAATGAACAAAACAAACAAATGAGCAAAGTAGAACATGAGACATGGAAATAAGGAAGAAACTGACAGTGACTAGAGGGGATGGGGAACAGGGATAACGGGGGAAAGAGAGAGAAGAGTCTAGTCAAGGGACATGTATAAAGGACCCACAGTAATGGACAACAGGGCAGGGGCTGACTGAGGGACCTGGGGGTGGGTGGGGCAGGGGAGAGCAAAGGGGGAAATGTTGGGTCAACAGTAACTGAAAAATAATAAAAAAATTTTTTTAATTAAAAAATAATAATAATAAAAAAATAAATTCCAGCTTGATAGCTCACTAGTTTTGTGACCTTAGGAGAGCTCCAGAAACTTTCCTAAGAAAATGTAAATAATAATTCACACATCATAAAAGTATTAAATGAGAAGATAAACATAATACTGAGCACGGCACGCACTGCCATGCTAGCCAGCTGCAGCGGTGCAGTGGAAGTACTAATGGCAGTAATTGTAGTAGTCATAATAGAATGTGATGGTAGTTCTATAATGGCAGTAATTGTAGCAGTCATAATAGAATGTGATGAAATTTTTAAATGGCAGTAGGAGGTTCATCACTATATACTAATGACTGACATTGTTCCAGCACTACCTGTCTTTGTGACACTGTCCCATTCTAAATATTTGGTATTTGTCATTTAGTGACTTCTGGTTCAGACCTCTAGTTCCTTTCTTCCTTTCCCTCTCATTATTAATCCTCTAACCTCCACTCCTTTCTCTGAAGACTTTCATATTCAATTTATACTAATGAACATATGGATACATCCTTACCTCTTTGGAAGTCCATTTTATGAAAAAAAAAATCTGTCAAAAATAATAATTAAATCCTTTGTTTCTGTAAACACATTACTTTGCTAAAGCAGCTCCAAATCACTGAAGCTCCCTTGAAATAGGAAGGGGCACTCTTCTTGTCAGTTCATGAGGCTGTCTGTGGTGAAAACAAGGAAGGATCGTGTGGGTTTTGCTTTTAATCAGAAAATCTTGAAACCTGGGATGGGTGCTGGGGCACATTCAAAGGTCCAACGATTTAGTTTGTGAGTACATTGGAGTAAAGGAGACAATTGAAGGACTCTAAAATGAAAGGTTCTGAGAATTCCAGAGCAACCCAGGGAACTGAAGGTAGGTGTTTCACAACTTAATTTATTTACTCACCAAAATTTACCAAGCTAGTTCTTTAGTCAGGCAGTCTCTGAAGGGTTAGGAATACAAAGATATGGTGACGCTTTTTTGAGGCTCTCTTTGTAAAGCCCCAAACTTTATGAAAGCAACCAGTTAAGTAAAAATCCTGAATTTTTATTTGAGACAAATAGCTCCATGGACTTGATAAATCAACCTCTTTGGCATCAAGTGTAAACTGACCACCAAGAGAGATTACAAACCAGCATATTGGTCCTCCAGCATTGTGAGAATCCAGGTACTTAAGGCCAATATGAAGGGATAATCTGTACATATTTTCAGACCCTGAAGGTTGGCTCTCAGAGATTTCATCCTCAGTGCTAAACAAAAGATTATCACGCATCCATATCCACAGTTATTGCCACAGTTGTCAACAGGTCAAGGGAGGCTAGTGACTAGAGAAGAGAGTCACGGAAGATGAACACCTTTCAAGACAGTTGGGATAAGGTGCACTGAGCAGAACAAAGAAGGGAAAAAGAATGGATGGCTAAGAGTGTGACTGAGGACAGGTAGAGAGGGGAGAGGTAAAAGTGTGCCTTGTTACTTTGAACTACTACAGGGGGCATTTATGTAAGAGCCCAAGAATAACTTAATCTGGCACTTCTGATATGGTCCCTTATACTGATACCTATTCTACGGCTGGAGTTTTGCTCACCTTAATCATGATATATTGAGCTGTGTTTGAATCTTGGTCTTTCAATAAGCTAATTTGAATCTTAGCTTTTCCATGAACTCTTTCAAATCCTGGCTTTTTCATTAACAAACTGATAAGGAGGGCACCACTTCCTAATTTAAGTAAACATCAACTTTCAGGGATATTTTAATGAAGTCATATTTTTACAGAAACAAAAGATATAAGTACTCTAAAGCTTCAGTTAGTTCATAAGTTATTGGAGAAAATATTTACCTCAAAAGAGTTAAATTTTATGTGTGTAAAATTTAAAGCACCAGATTGGAAGAATCAGCAGATAGTGCTATTTAAAACAAAAAACAAAAAAAAATATATTTGCTAAATAATTGCACATAGTTGGTTCTAGCAGCTTCAAAGCTGCTTTTTAGAAAAGTTGACAAAATTAATAGTGGGATTAGAACATGTTTCCCTTGAAGTAATTGCTAGACATTTCTACCACTGATTTGCACATTGACAATATCCATGACATCCTCCAAAACAACGACTTAACATTGATTTTAAAGTCATCAAGGCTTTTCTTTTAAATTGTATCATTTAGTCCTGAAAGACAACTATCTACCCATCAACTTGCCCTATGCTGACCAGCCACAGAAATGTGCTCTATGAAAAAGTAAATAGGGTAATATTTCCTCTCCCCTCCCCGAAGGTTGTGTGACTTCAAAGCCTAAGTCTCTAGAATGCTCTCTGAGCCTCAATGAAACACCAAAACCCAACCAACCTGAACACCTCTAGGGCACATGGCAGACCTCCAAAAACAATGCGTCCCAGCTGCAGGCAGTGTGAGCTCCACAGACCAGATGTCAAGCCTTGGGCTGTAGTACAGGGAACATGCAGGGCTCTTGATCAGGTAGAGCAATGATGGGAACAAGACATGTTCAGGGCAGTACCCTACCTATATGGACAAAACCCAAAGGATCTTTCTTGATTCCCACACTGTCCCTTTTTACACAGCTTCCTGGGGACAATAGCCACTTGTTTATCTAAATGGGTCATTATCCAGTACTAATCCCTTCACAAATAACAATAACAGCAACAATGGCAACTAATGTACTGTTCATGGTAGCTGAGAATTTCAGGTAGAAATTGAGATAGTTACTCATTAGTTGACTGGTCTTTAGAGTTGACAATTAGTCTTCAGATATCCCAGTGAGTGATAATTCAATGTGGATATGGGATAATAATAAAATCTGTATCCCCTACTAAGAACTAGAGTTTACTCAATTTTTCTCAGTTTAGACATAGTCTTATCACTAATTATGTCATAAGCTCTAGTCCCATTTCATCAATTAACTTGCTATTTGACTTAAAAAGCACCTTAACTTCCTTTTGTCTTAGAAACACTGTGTGTGTGTGTGTGTGTGTGTGTGTGTGTGTGTGTGAGAGAGAGAGAGAGAGAGAGAGAGAGAGGGAAAGATGAAACAACAGCACCCATCTACTTTGTGATATCATGAGAAATAAGCAGCATCAAGGTCAGATTTCTAACTTATTTGGAATGGTTGCAGGAAATTTATTTGAGATTTGGCACTGTCAAGTTCTTTTATCATGGAACCACCCACTGTCCTCCCTCCAGGGCTACCATGATTCACTCCCCAATTATTTGTCCTTGGGAATATTGTTTTCCTTTATCCCTTTTAACTCCCTTTGATCTACTTTAATCAATTCAATATCCTTAATTGTTTTTTATCTGGAGACATTCATTGCATCTATTTCTCCTGATATGGCCTATTCCCAGTATGGCACTTTAATTTCCTTACAAAATCTGGACCAAAATAAGAGGATGTTGCATGTGAACTAAAAAGGCAACTGGTGTGGCTCTGTGAAATTAAAACTGCTTTATATACTGCGTCAGTTCAGTATTTCTGGACTTTGATGTTTCTTAACAAATAGCCCAAGAGTATATATTCTCATGATATTTTTCCCTTCTGAATAAAAACTGAAATAATCTTTTACATATTGAATAAACACCAGGCTGATCTATGATATGTCTATATTGAAGTGAAATTTGTTTTACTTAATAAAGTCATAGAGTACTGCCAGCATGCTGTGCCCGAAAGATATGGGAATCTTGACTATCTAAGTACAGTAGATGCTGAGATTTACTCCCAAATGAATTTGTTCTGATTTAAGAAATGGTCTCAAATCTGGAAATACTGAGATATTAACAGCCCTCCAACAAGGGTAGAGGCACAGCAGGACAGGGGAAATAAGACAGAGATACTACATATTTAGTTAGGCTCCTCTGAAATGACATGGCTGTAGTTATATCATCTTGAGAACTTGGTTTTAGGAGTTACAAAATGTCAGCAATTCCTTCACTGCATACGGAATGACCCATTATACAAGCATTGGGAAGTTCAGAAGCACCCAAGCTGAAGAAAACTCAAACTCCCTGCCATGAGTAGGCAGAGAATTTCTGCTTGATTTCCTGACCCAGTCTTCCTAGTGACTACTGCATACCACTGAGCTCGCCGAGCTCCTGTAAAATGATGTTCTTTCCTGGCTTCACAGGGAGATACTTAGACATCTGGCAGGAGTGGGTATTGAACCACAAATAAAACTTTCCTTGACTTATGGGGAGAAAGGTAGCGATTTATACTGGACCTCCCCAACTAAAAATACAAGTTCTGCTGTTCCAGTGTCAATCACCATTCTTTAGAATGCTCTCCTCCATTTAAGCACTTTACGTTTTGTACTTGTTCACTGTTTAACTCTGCAAATATGGCATGAGCTTGTTAGCATCACGTTTTACTTGTAAACATACAGTGATAAGTCTATGGTAATAAAGGTGAAAAAAGTGGGTCCTAAGGCACATTCAACCTGAAATACCACTGGAGACAAAAATCTCAAAACTGAAGCCGTTTTACTTCAGCCACATCATGAGAAGTCAGCGTTCTTTGAAAAAGACAATAATGCTGGAAAGAACAGAAGGCAGCAGGCAAAAAGGAAAACCAAACATGAGATGGATCGAATCCATAAAAGAAGCCGTAGGCAGGAGTCTGCAGGAGCTGAGCAGGGCCGTTGAGGACAGGACACTGCACATCAAACATTCATGGGGTCCCTGGGAGTCGAAGCGAACTCAGCAGCACGTAACATGCAATTAGGGTCACGGCTTCCTAACTTTCTCTGTCTCTTGATTATATTGAAGCTGATTGTTATTAACTGTTAGCTTTATTTTCTTTCTCGTGGAAAACGCAAATGAGTCCTATATCTAACACATTAAAAAAAAAACTTTTATGCTTTTCTTTGACAACTTTCTATGCATTGGTAGTGTTGAGCAGTAAGTTGGAGTAGAAATAATTTGCAATTTTCCCTCCATGTGAAATGAATTCCTGAAAAGAAAACTGCAAGCTCCTCGATTTGACTGGAAATTACTGTGCATGCTCAACTCCCCAGGTGTCAGTGGAAGGGTTGTTGCTTCTACCTCCCTTTCTCCATAACACTCGCCCTTTTTAGTGAACCAAAGAGTTTATTGAGTTCATAGAGCAGGGTTTCCCTATCTTTAGACATCCAGTAATGTCCCTTTTAATACTTCATCACAAATTAACCGGAGTCTCCTTCCTTGTTTGCTGATGGGTAGATTGAATTAGGAAGCACTCCTTTACCAGATCCTAACACATACCAGCCTCCTTGTCTTAATGCAACCCAGTCAGTGCTGAGATAATTAACAACACTCACAGCTCCAACCTGGTTCTCTACGTGTTTTTCTCCACGCAGATATTCTTATATCTAGTTGTTCCACATTGGTTGATTCATTTACACATATATTAATCCATCAAGCATTTGTGAAGTGTCTACTCTAGCCACCACACCAACTCAAGTCCTCAGGAATAAAAATAAATAACTAGGTTCCCTGGGGAAGCATATAGTATTGTAGAGGATAAAAGATAAACATTTATTTTATATACATAGAGGTAGAATTAAGCAGTTACAACATAGTATTACATAAATAATATGCATCAGTGCTATGAGAATGCAAAGGGAAAAAATGTTTACTATGAGTTACTATGACAATAGAGGCCATTTGAATTTATACTACATTGCAGAAGACTTATTGAAGAAAATGTGTAAAGTAGGGGCACTCATGTAACTAAAAAGAAAATGGTTGAAACACATGTAGTCTGGATGGTAGGAAAGAAGCTGATCATGACAGTAGTTGGATAATAATCTCCTCCCCTTTTTATGTGGTAAGTTACATTTTTATAAAACCTGAGTGTGCATCTGTTTTGTTTTGTTTAATTCTGACACCAAATGTATTTGACTGCAGATGTCTTGTTTCTTAAGTCAGATTCAGAAGGTATATAGCCTATAGTCCTGAAGCTTTAATTTAAAAGAAGAAAAAAACTTCGAGTTTGACTTATGCCGTGGATACAATTTCCTCTCCTTTGGAGCCTGCCTAGGGCTCTCTCTCTCCACATTCACACAGACTGAGAAACGCGGTAACTCCTCCTGTTACAAATCCTATTTCGTGGACACGTCTAGGTAAGCCTCGTAAGGACCACATTTATTGTATGATGACCATGAATAGAGCAACTTAAATTAAGTAATCACTGCTTCCAAAGCATAGAGGAAGATATAAATTATACGACATGCTTGAACATATTTACTGTATGCACAGCATACTTATTTGACAAGTTAAATAATTTATTAAATGTGTTGTAAACAGTATCTTACTATTGACCACCTAATGAGTAGTACTGAAAGTCGGAACTGAGTTTGGAAGAGGTAAGATCTCCAAAGCAGAAAGTAGAAGAAGGGAAGAATCTCTGGCAAAGGACAGAGCTGAGAAATGCCTGTTTTCAGGGAAACAGAATCAGCTTGTTAAAAAGGTGCTAGATCAGAGTCAGAAAACCTTATGAATAATTATCTAATTTTCTAAGCCTTCATTGCCTATTTGCTTCCATTGCCTAATAGAAATTATTATATCACCTTACTGTGTTTTACAAAGACTTTGTAAAGTTATGATAATGAGATAACTGTTACTATGACCACTCCTCAACAGTTTGTACTAATGTAAAGTGATTTTAGAAAGCAGAAAAACACAACAAAAAACAGTAATCAAAAGGTGATTATTATGGCTTTAAGGTATTGTGTTTCCTCTCTCTAAAAATTGAATTTTAGTACATTCATAATTGTAAGTGGAGCACAAATTTCCTAGAGTGCTATAGGCCAGAATCTAGACAGAAAAAATAAGAAAGGAAGTGGCTCGTTTGATGATTCTCCTGTCATGTTCCCACCCTGGCTTTCTCTATGTTCAGCAGAGGCTGATAACTATGTGGGAAGGACTTTTCTGTTCAGACTCTAGCCTTGTCTTCAAGCTTAAGTAGATGGTCCACTTTGTCCTTCCTTGTCCTGTCTGAAGGTCAGAGGTTGACTATTCAATTAAAATATAATTATCTAGTGACACAAATCCCACTCCCTTTCTCCAACTTCTCCAACCTCTCTTTTCATAATTGGAAATGAAGAAAAACATGTTTCACCACAATCGCAGGATATCATTAGAATTTATTCTGAATAAATAAAATATATTACTAGATAAGCAAGAAAATACACTACCATCATTGTCAGTAAGGGGGCTGTGATGCCAAGGAAGAGATTTCGGGAGAACTCCTTGTCCTTTCCACTGTTCCATTCTGAGATCTATGTCATTTGTACTTGCTCTGTGTTGATATTGCCTTGGGTATTTTATCTATCTCTTCATCTTGAAGTTTCATCCACAAGAAGTTACTTTATCAGTAAACTTAAATTTCAACCTCTAAACATGTTACAGAATCAAATTAAACTACAGATAATTTTGTTCTGAAAACTGAGTGTCATCTGTAATTGCAATAGTGATGGGGGAAAAACATCCTAATTTTAAGCCCTTTGTTATGAATCCCTATCTTCTCTGTGAAATCAGAATGTCAGTCTTGCATCCTGTGGAACCAAATAAAAAAATGGATCATGCACTTACACAGGATATGACACTGACTCAATAAGGCATTGGGGTGTATAAAAAAAATCACTGGTACAGAGAAAAAGGATGAAAGTAATATTGGCCAACATTTTTTTATTATTAGTGTTCTTTTTAATATCTAGCATTTTATGCCCTTTATATTGGGCACAGAATCTTATGCTCAATAGCATTTAAAGAAACCCTGAATTAGGCACTCACATTCTACATTTTAAATATTTGTTTTTTAATTTGTTTATCTACCTCTCTTCTTTTAATTAATTGCCTAATTATTTAATTTAACATTTAAGGCTTTTCCAAAGAAGACAAGTGAAGTATAGTGGTATTGCTTCAGTGAATTTTTTAGTTACACAAGAATGGAAATGACCTAGGTCTCTCTGTTTGCTACATTCTTGCAATGTTATACATATTATTTTATTTTATTTCTCACATGGCTGTTTTAAAAAGGGAAAAATGACAAAAATTGGTTTATTTGCCAATACATGACATTTCAGTGCTTCAAAAATTCTTTTTGAATTTTGATATAGAGGTGATTTTCAATTGTTACTATCATTTTTTCTTAGTTTTTTATTTATAAATACCTAATATGATTTTCATATTTTCTGTTCTCAATAAAGTTCAATGTTTTAAGACATGCTCTACAGATAAAGACAAAGTTTTTGAAAATCTTATTGAAATTTTTTAATTTGGTTAGAACAGTTGTTACAAGAAATTAATTATAATTTTTCAAGATAAAATGGTGACTATTCTCTAAATATATGCCCAAAGTAGTATTTACTGTTTCAAAAACAATCGCCTTTTTTGCTATTTCCTCTGAAAGGCTTAGATTGTAATTTCAGCAACATCTAAACTTATATTTTTAGTTCAAAAATGAAATATCACCTTATTAAAGTATCTTACTTTTTTTATGCACAATTTTGAAAATATATTTAAAATATTCTAAAAAGCAGTACGATTTAATTTGTACTCAATAAATGCTATGCAATAAATTTAAAATCAGTTTTCTAAATCTTTTATGTGTTTTTCATGACTAACAAGCAAACTAATATTTTATAAGACATGCCAAGCTCTAATTATTACACCAGTTAATTTTTTGCAAATCTTTGCTATGTAAAATCCAAGGCGTCCAAAGGTGCATCTGAAACACAGGTGACTGTTTGGGTCAGTTGGTATGTAGAAAACATGAGTCTTATTCACAGAACACAGACACAGAGGATTATTGCTTTTCAGTTAAGAATTTACCGGACCTCTCATAAACGTAAGTCCAAGTTGTGAGCCTCAACCAGCACTAATGCATTTTTTTTTTTGAAAAATAGAAAGAGTTATGCGATTAACAAACTTAGAAATATCATAATGAAGAGAATTAAACCCTAGTAAGGTCATGATTTGGACATATTTAGGTGCTACCCTTTTAGGTTCACCCATAACTAGATATAAGAGGCATATTTTTATACCATTTAATGAAAGCTGGCTAAAACATGGATTTTTTTATTTTTTTAAGTTGATTAAAAACATTTCCATAAAGTCATACCTTTACAAATATGCAAAAAAAAAAAAAGTAACATTAAGATAGAAAATGTCTGCTCATGCAAAGCTAAACTACAGTTTTAATTACTAGCTTCATTTAACTTATAAAAACTTAATTCTGAAAAATATGATGTGCATTTTGGGTCTAGAGGGAGTATAGTTATTTTGAGGGTTTTAGGTAGTAAAGTTACAGAGCATTTGCTGATCTTTGTCTTCTTTATAAGTGTGTATCACAAAAGTACTAGTTAAAAAAGGCAACAAAATCTAACAGAAAAATGTTTATTTTAAATGACAGTGATTTTTTTTGTTCCTTTGAGGGAGGAAGAAATAGTCTATATAAGTGGAAGACTTCAACTCAGTAGGCTTATGTAGAAAAAAGAAACTAAATGTAATACGTTCTTTCCCAGATTCATTGAATTCACTGACCTCTAAAATTAATATTTTAACTAACATATACCATATAAGTAGAACTAAATGCATTAATAGCAATAATAAACTGTAGTATTTTAAACAAGCTGCATACTGTGATTGATGTCTTAGCAAAGTTGAGGGTTGCAGACAAAAAGAGTGACCTTGAAAGTTAAACTCTTAGATCAAACCAATTTCCCAAATCTGAAACAAAATCCAAATAGTAGATAAGAGGGAAACCACCCCACAGATTCGGTTTTATGTATGGATTAATTCACCCAAGCGAAGCAAAACAGGGTATGGCACAGACAGACAGATTCATTTCCACAGGAAAGAGCTGAGAGCAATGTGGTTCTCCTTAATTTAATGACTAAACACCCTACTGCCAATATTCCCACAGGTGGAGTAAAGTGCTTTGCACAATTACAGTCAGTAAAAATGTCCCTGTCATAAGAAATCGACAAATAATGCATCTTGTGTGCCAAGAATCTTCTATACAGCAAGTAATGGCCCTAAGTAAATTTGAACCTAAATTTAAAACATATTAAATGGACAGTCAAATCTCAGTGACATATAGTGATGAGTAGGTGAAAACCATTATGTATTAAAGGATAATACAGGTTCAAAACTTATTTATTTGTTTGTTTGCTTTATTTTTATTGGTGGTTTTTAAAAAATAAGACTACTAAATTTAGAGACTTTGTAATACTAAGTTATAGGGACTTATCTTTGTTAAAACTGAAAGTTATATATTTTCTTACTTAACCTTCATAGATTTGGGGCTAGAAAAGAGTGATTGTGATAACCTGAGGCATGCACAGATTATCAGACTAGATGAAAAGCCATTGCAGCAAAAGAACTTTGCAGGAAAAAGTATCCATTTTTATTTTCAAACAGACTCTGGAATATAAAGAAAGCATCATGTATATGCTTTTTACCTATAAACCTCCCACTTCTCTATATTTGTGTTACAAAGGGTAAGGAGATGTGAGTTCAATTTCACTTCTACTGCGAACTAGCTATGCTGTCCTGGGAAAATCCCCTAATTTCTCAGAGCCTCAGGATCTTCAAATTTAAAATGAAGAAATTAAACTATTCTTTAATTCAACCATGCTAAAGTAGTTTCAATGCCCTTTCTATAGCAGTAACATCTCTTGCCATTTGAAATTAATTTTACTTTCTTTTATTTTTACTTAATTATTTTAAATTAAAGTAGGTAAACAGATTTTTTTCATAATTTTTATAAAATCATTCCTCCCATTTTCCTCTCATCTACCTGTTCATACAAATTCTACTCACAATCATCAGCAACATTAACTTTCGTGGTGGTTGAAATACATTACCTTTGAACTAACAAAGTTAAAAAATATGGAAAAGCTTAATCTTGGGTAATTTATCGAATCTATTCATGCCTGTGCACTGAATTATTTAGCCTAAATGTTTTATAAAGTTAAGGTCTGAGGAGAGCAGTAGAATTGTTTCTAGAAAAGAAGAACCAGAGAATCAAGGGCTCTGAGAGGCTTAAGAACATGAATGGATTCTGGCTCTTTACCAAGTCCAAATTTTTTACTTACTCATATTGATGAGAACAACTTGAGGATGAGTGGAAAGGCCACCAGGCTAGGAGGAACTGGAGGTTACAGTATAGATTTTGCCACTCATTTCTCTGAAAAAGCTTTTTTTTTTTTTTAGTGGGATAACTTTAATATCTGTCCCAAATTGAATTTATGATTATCAATATATACACTTATAAAAGTTGACCACGTTCTTATTATTTTATTGAACAAGAAATCTACTTTCTAAAAACAAACTTGAAAAAAAGAGCCTTGTAGGTGAAGACTACTTTTTTCTTATAGTTTTATCTGTTTACGATTCTAAATTTGTTTTTATTTTTAATTGATGTCATCCTTCAATTTGAATAGCACTTTTAACTAAAAAACTGAGCTTCTGTATATGAGCACTAGCCACTTTAGAGGTAAAAATGAAATAAATTATACATGGTGGTAGTTTGAGAGGAAAAAAGGCAGAAAGTACCCTAAGAAAACTAATAGTTTTAAAAACTAAGCCCATTTTAGAATAAAATGAGTATCATGTATCAGGGGTTATATATGATATTAGCCCACAATGATATTGCACTGCGCATTTTCAGAACATAATTTAGTAAATGTTATCTGGCAAAATGGGCACTTATCTCATTGGTTTATTGCAAAGTTTACACCGAAGTATAATTTATTGACATATAAAAACTACTTGACTGTAATTTCTACGAAAGGGGTGAATAGTAATCAACTGACTTGCCATTCTTACTAGTGGTTAATTAAAGTTATATCCTAGTATTTTAAAAATGATCCTCAATGTCAAAATTAAGCTGCATATCTGATTTCTAAGTCAATAACTAAAGATTGCCACAGGACTAAGTGAAAGAGTCACATGCCACCATTGCCCCAAAAGTTCGTGCTTTAGTCTCATTTATAGACATCGAAGGTCCCTTCTAATCAGAGACTTTGTGTGTCAGCTTAGCTTGTGTTTCAGTTTGTGTGCTCTCTCTCCCATTGCTCTTCCTGCTATGTGGGAAAAGGAAAAAAAAAAAACACAGAAAGAAAGAGAAAGAGAAAGAAAGAAAAAAAGAAGGAAAACAAGCCAGGCCAAGAATAATGGCGATGGTTTTCTTTTAGGCCTTAGCAAAAATGCATAAAATACACCCAGAAAGCAATAAAATGTAGCACACCTTGCATTTGCTTTGATAGATTCTAAATATAAAAACAAGAATGTTGAAAAAAGGGGACATGGGCAAAGTGCGTGCTAAAAACCAAGCAGCCTGGCGCCACACTAATGGGGCCCTTGGAGGGACAACCTGTATGGGCACTTAATGTGGCCAGCCTGTGAATCATACTTATAACTTGTCTCACTCCACTGGAACCCTCAAGGAGTGTTTGTTAAGGAAGGGAGGAAAAAAAAAAACCACGTTAAGGCTGGGTGGCAGTCACGCACATCTTACCTCTCACCCAGCAGTGACCTTAGTATGTTTTCATGTTTATCTAAAAAAGATAAAAGGTATGATTGCTCAGGAATGAAAACATGGGTAACATTCAAACAGAGGAAAGCAGAAACAGCAGTTTGAGACTATGAGGGAAATGTAAACCAGCCCTGAGAAACATCTGACATTGCCTCCCTCTCCGCAGAGGTCACGGTTGTGTTCTATGGAAACAAATAGGAGCCACAGAGCAGACGGTTTTGATAATGGGGAACAGGGCTTTCCTAGGTGCAGGTCTTACTGTCAGAATTTGTAAGATCCTAAAACTAACAATATGGTTCCAGCCAGGACAAATGGCTTCAAATTTTCCGAACTGCAAAGAGTTATTAGACTCAGAGATTTAGGCAGCAAACTAGTAAAAACACAAAGATTTGATTAGGTTCAGTGCATGAGACGTGTTATCCTGCAAAAGGGATTATGTAAGGCTCCAGAAAAATGTAATGAGGGGGAAAAGTGCAACCTTTTTTTGTGCAAAGTTAAAAAGGTAGGAAGCTAAGGAAACATACCCTTTGCCTAAGAGAAACTACAGCTCAAACTGCCTTTGAATCCAGATACTGTGTTTGTCACTGGAGGTCTTAAGTGACAGACACTTCTGGTACTTAGAGTTCATTCTGACCTTAAAAATTTCCATACAAAACAGTATTAAACCATATCAAGCTGAAGTTGCTGAGAAAGAGCTTGTGGAAATGTCTCCATGTCAGGAATATATTATGGTCTATGCAAAGTTTCTTGAATCACAGGTTTTCCATTGATGAACACACACAAAAAAGGTAGTTAAATAAAAAGATCAATTTTTCATTTGACACAAAGTAAATCGTTACTGTCTTCTGGGTTATGCTGTACCTTTTCCCACTGTTTTCTTCTATTTCCCATCATACCCTTGACCTTGGAGGTCAGCTGTCATTGGAAGATGAAGCTCTGAATAAACAGAGAAGACCCTGTGGTGTGTCTTATCTCTGCATTTTGCCTCAAATCTCCGGGCGGAGCTTTAAATTATTCATCCAGTAGTGCTCTCTCCGAGTTACACATCTCCATCACCCACTCCCCCTACCCCCTCCCCACTTGTGAGTGAAGGCGGTATCCTTGGGAACCTTATCAGAGATCGCAGATTCAGGCTCCAGAAATGAAATAAAAGAGGAAATTGGCTGTATTAGCATAAGAGGAGTCGGCCTGGAGTTGAATACACACATCACCCAGGAGCACACTGGCTTGCCTTATCAGTAGCGTTTGATCACTACTTTCTTTATATATATATACACACGCACACACACACACACACACACACACACATATATATGCACACACACGCACACATTCTTTAATTCCATCCAGCCCACTTCTTTGTTCCAACTCATATGAGGGAACATATGAAATAAGGGCAGATGGCATAAGGTCCTGAATAGTTTTCAACACTTCCAACCTTCCTAGGTTCAATAAAAAGAGCATAAATAAAATGCTCATTTTAAGATAGCTTTTATAGCATAACCTTTCCTTCCTACCCCGAGGAAAAGAGTTGTTATTGTGATTTCAAGGAGGAAAGAAACCGTAAATAGTTAAAGTTTGATATGTTGAATGTTGCAGCAAAAGCCAGTGTATCATTCAGGAACATAATCTAAGATATAGGTTAAATACAGAAATGCATTTTCCTGATTTGGTGGAAGCACAGGTAGCATTTTATTTTATTTTTTTTCTGCAGGCACAGTTTTCTTCTCATTTTATGCTTCAAAATTATTCTTCAAGATAAGGCCCTTAGAATATATTCTGATTAAGGACACTGCTACAGTTTATCTATAAAAATAGTAGTCTGAGACAATTCTTAAAGGTGCATTTCAGTAAAGTGCTCTCTACACATAATGTACATTGCAACAATTAAAAACAATTTTCTTTTGTAAGTTAATTTTTCTAACTTTTCTTTATAGTGCAAGAATCAAGAATACTAAGTTAACATGCTTTTAGTTTATGATTAATATTTTCTCCCAAAACATCAAATATGACCTCTAGTTTTTTCCAAAAGAATAATTATTAGTCACCAGAATAGGACATTGATTACTTAACCAAGTTTATGGAAACTTTTAAATTTTTATTACCACAAATATTTTATAGTAATCATTTCTTCAGATTATATGACAGATGAGATGTCCTGATATTTCATGGGTTTCATATTTCATGGTAACTATTATTATGGCTTCTTTTCCCAGATTCACTACTACATCTTCTTTAGCAAAATGATAATTGACATTGTTTCCTTTAAGTCTGGGCTACATGTTATCATTGATGTAGTGATAGGCAGTTTCCAATTCACATGCATGTGCTTATTCCATTTAAGGCCCATGACAACTCTTTAGAGTATATATAATTACTCCCTTCCATGCCCACCTCCAATTAAAAAGAAGAGACTAAGTTTTAGATTTATTCAGTAAATGATCAGGACGGGACTCCATCTCAGCTATGCCCTCCCAAGGCCTGAAAGGAGAATTTCACTATATTCTTTTAGGTAGATAATCAGAAGACCTATTACCTTTATTCCCAAATCATCTCTAAAACTAGTGAATGACATGATGGTAAGCCAGGAAGCTAATGGCAGGATTTGGAAGAACCCAAGAATGATCACCAAACTTCCAATCAGGTAATGTACATTTTTCTCAGAAAGTTTCCTAAGAGATATAGGAAAATGGCAGGTGATTTCAATTCTGAAACAAAACTAACCACATGTAAGCTGAAATGAACAAGTATTTTCATTTAATCTATATAGCATTTTGATCATTAAAGTAAAGAAGGAAATAATTAAGTTATTGTTGGAGTATGAAAGGTTTGCTAATCTGCGCTCTCAAAGTATAGTAGAAATTTATTTTCAAAGTCATTGGTGAGAGTGAGAAAGATAATTAAGATTCTACAGATTATTCTCACATAATTGACTCATCCACAAATGTTTACTCAATGCTTATTATGTTCAGGCCTATGAGAAGCAGAATAAACAAATATACGCAATGGAAGAAAATCTTCAAGGAAGTAATTTTACCTACACTTGAATATGTTTAAAAATTACATAGTACAAAAGGACTTAAATTAAAAGGTAAAAACATTGTGTACTACATTATCCCCGGTCTCATTCTTCATAACTAACCAGATTTAATGCATTCTATTTTTGCCTACATATTTCAAGTTCTATTTTTTTTACTACAACCATATACTCTAAAATAAAGATAAATTGACTAACTTTCCACTGTGGTAACAATATTACTTAATTGTCACTGAGTAATTACTCTGTGCCAAGTGTTGTCCTTATCGTTCTATATGCATTAGTGCATGTATTTCTAAGAGTCACTGTATGTCTAGGTGCCGTTATCTTGTCCACTTTCTAAATGAAGAAACTGAGTTTCAGAATGTACTTCAGAAGCAATTACTTAATCTTAGTTTCCCCATCTATAAATATTTTATACACACACATACACACACACGTACATGTATCATATAAACCGGGTCTGGCACAAATAACGCCCCTTTTTATTATAAAATCTTTTATTACAAAATAATAAGCATATAATTCTGTAACATAACAATACACACTCAAGCACACTATGTGACATTTTAGGTGAAATGTTTAAATTGAAACTATAAATTATTACACCCCTATTATTACCCCACCAACCACACTCAAGTAGGAGTTACTTCTGCTGGGCATTGAATTTAAAGAATTTTTGTTACTTTTAATAAAATATGCATGCGTGAAAATTTTAGGGTTTCAATATGAGAAATAATAAGAAAAATTGATTTGTTGTGCATATATATCTAAATATTTAATGTTTATGTAAACTGTTCACCACTATTTTAGATAAAGGAGAGTATTTTCAATAGAAGTAAAATGACCATAGACAGTTATATAGATTACCGTTTGAAGCTTATTATAAGTTACAATGAATTGTTTTTCTATGCTACATGTAAATATAGACCTCTTTTGAAAAAAAATTATTTCTCAACTTACTGTGTAATATACTATGACATATTACTACATACCATTGGCCTCCTTGGTAGTCTACCAGTTTGTTTCCAGGAACATAACATGGATTTATTCAAGGCTTCCAAACTGGTACTCAGTGCGCCCTTGCAATTAAAATTCTCATGTTCCTTTTCTGTTCTGAGTAATATTTATTATTTTATTAATAATAGTTCCCATCCATTTCTCTGCTTTCTTCCTAGAATTCGTAGTAGGGTAATGTTGTCTCAGTAAATGTTTTCACTGCCTCTTTGGGTTATTGCTTATATTTTTCAATATTTTTTCATTGTTACCATTATGATATATTGTATTGTCAATGAAAAATATTTTTTGTGCTGAAACAACCAAGTATGTGAATGTGATATGTGTGTGTATGTGAAATAGGGTAGTAATTATGAAAAATTATTTTATTGAAGTGGCGTCCCATAAGCCTACTTACAGTATTGAATTTCCTGATTATTTCACCAAATACTATAATTACATAAGACTATTAATTTAAAATAAATTTAGCAAACAGCTGTGATTTCTCAAGCAAACCGACCTTTTTCAGAAAAAAGCACAGGGAATTATTTCCAAAACAAAGTATTACTTACTCCCAGTAATTCCATGCTAGGTGTTTATCCCCAAAAAACCCTGAAATCAGGATCTTGAAGAGCTATTCGTACTTCCATGTTCATTGCAGCATTATTCACAATAACCAGGATATGGAAACAACTTAAATGTCCACCAATGGATGAATGGATACAGAAAAGTGGTATTTGCATACAGTGAAATATTACACAGCTATTAAAAAGAAGGAAATCCTGTCATATGTGACAACATGGATGAACCACAAGAACATATGCCAAGTGAAAAGCCAGGGAGGGACAATTGTTGTATGATTCTGCTTATATGAGTAATCTGAAATAGTCGAGGCCATAGAAATAGAGAGTGGAAGGCTGGTTGCCAAGGGATGGTGGTTAGAAGTAAAGGGAGGTAGCTTTTGAAGGGGTATGAACTTTTAGTTATATAGTATGAGTAAGTTATAGAGATCTGTAGTACAACATTGTGCCTATGGTTAACTCATGTTAAGTTTCTTAAATAAAAAGAAAAAGTATGCGTCCCTCCTGCAAGCATCAAAGCAGAGATCAGAACTACAGAGAACTGTTGAAAGTTACATATTAAAACAAAAAGTGGCATAGGTTATTTCCAAAAATAATGAAAAAACTGCCTATAAATTATTGAATTTTTGTGCTTTTTCCCAAAAAACAAAACAATCTATTTTATGAAATGACATTGTAACCCTGGCCAGTGTGGCTCCGTTGGTTGGAGTGTCATCCTGTGAACCGAAGGGCCATGGGTTGAATGCCTGGTGTGTGCACGTCCCTAGGTTGCTGGTTCAGGCCCCACTCAGGGAGCATACAAGAGGCAACTGATCGATGTTTCTCTCTCACATTGATGTTTCTCTCGCTCTTTCTTTCCCTCTCTTTCTAAAATGGATAACCGCGTTAACAAATTACACTGTAGACTTTGCCTTCAGTAGGAGATGCCATCACTCCGATAGGTACATGGAAACAGATAGTTTACACTGTTGCTGGATAAAATCTCTAGTGGGTACAGTAAAAATGTGTATTGCATACATTTGGGAGAAATGTTGGATGAATCTTTTTGTTGTTGTTGTTGATTACTGAACACCTATATTTCAGGAGAAGAAATCTTCTAGTCACTGATATTGTGATTGCTGCAATATAATCTGGAGAAAAGAGCTTTGAAATGAGTGCTGATGAAGCCACAACATCTGTGCATCAGGAAAAAGTCTTGCTAGAATTTAAATAAGAGGAGCAATTGAATGTCATTTCAGGTATTACTTAAATTGTGGAGAACAGTTGCAAGTTTAGAATATACCACCTAGTCATGATTCAGGACTAAATAGATACAGTAAAAATTCTGAGTATGGGCAAATTACAAAGTGTATATTGTTTTACTTTACTGTGTTATGTGAATAGACCATAAATAGAGACTGTGCTTTTCTAAACTTCTAAACAGAATGTATTTTGGGGGGGGAAAGGTGCTCACATTAGATTTTTATATGAGGACTAAAATAAACAATGTGAGACTGACACATAGAGATTAAGCAGCCTTTTTTTAAGTGGGATATTAAACTTAATTGCATATACTATCTCAACTTGCAACTAACAGGCTAGAGCTTAAAATGTCACAATTTTTAATGGCAAAGACAATATCTCAGCCTTTTAAGATAACTAAAACTGACAAATTTATATTTAGGTGGATAGAGCTAAATATTCATTAAAATTTGAATTTGGACATACAAAAAATACATTTAGTTATGATGATTTGTTCCTTTGTTTTTGATCATTGGGTTTTCTATTTAATAATTAATATGTTTTGTGTTATTTAAAGGCAATAAGAAAACACCAAAAGCTTTGGTATAAACAAAGACATAGGGCCGTGTCATAAGCAGTGCGTTCTAAAACCAGCCTGGGGATGGCACACTGTCATTTTTAGTATTAACCAAGAATGAGCACAAACTATTATTACCTGTTTCCTTTGGTCAAGAGTTAGTTTTAAAGTGAATGGAATACTTTTAGAAATCCATTAGTAATTAATAACGCCAGGGATGAATGCCAACCGCCGTGCTATAGCTGTCAGACCTGGGTTCCTTACAGCCCAGCTCTAACCAGGACTGTGGTAAATTCAAGAAGCAACCACATCTCTTGCACCCCTGCCACGCACAAGTCGAACAGACTCACAAAGATTGGACAGCTCCTTCCTTATTATCACATGGGAGTTAGAAATGACAAAAGAAAACAATAACAATAATAGAAGGTTGCCATCATTTTTTTATCCTTCTGTGTTTTTGGATTTCCCTTCACTCTCAAGCACTCATTTATACAAATGAGAAGGGAAAAAAAATACTCTGTAAAATCCAGAGAGATTAATGCTTTTAGAATCATCAATTTTTTAATTATTAACATAATTATTGATACTATTTTTGGAAAGGTGTTCCATGCTTTTTGAGGCTAAAATTATCACATATCATAAATCTTATATATCTTCATGTATACATAAGGGGAGACCCCAAAAGACTTCGGAATTTTATAAAAAAATTTTATAAAAAATTGTGTACTTATTCTTACATGTTTAAACTTCAGTCACCTTCAAAGTACTCTCTATTTGATGCAATACACCTATAAAGATGTATTTTTCCACTGCTCAAAACAGTTTTTGAACTCATTGATTTTGATGCCTTTCAGCATTTCTTCTGTTTTTTGTTTCACCTGTTCCATATCAGCAAAACATTTCCCATTGAGGAATGTTTTCATCTGGGAAACAACAGAGAAAGTCACTCAGGGCAAGATCGGTGAATAGGGAGGGTAGGGTACAGGGGTCGTGCTGATTTTGGTCAGAAACTGCTGAACACTCAGTGCGGTGTGGGCAGGTGTGCTCATAAATCCCCCATCATGAGATGGGCAAATGGGTTGGGTCTTCAAAAAAGATTCACTGAAGCTGAACTCAACCTCTCACAACAACACCAGCTGGTACACTGATACAGGTGGGTTCCTAGAACACTCACCTAGCGGGTGAAGCCTACAGGGGCCTGCCTTCCAGAAGATAATTCTGTTTTGGGGGGGTCCCCTTTCATATAACGGCTTTATTAAGGCTTAATTGATATTCAAATAACTATACATATTTAGTGTATACAATTTGACAAGTTTGGACATATGCATGCATCCGTGAAACCATCACCACAATCAAGGTAACAGACATATCCATAACCTTCAAAAGTTTCCTATGCCTTTGTGTGTGTGTGTGTGTGGCGGGGGCTGGGGGGGGGGCAGATGGTGTTAAGAATCCTTAAAAGGAGATGTATCTTCTTAAATTTTTAAGTGCCCACTATAGCATTGTTAACTCTAAGTACTATGTTACGCCTATATATCTCTAGAGCTTAGTTCTCTTGCATAACTGAAACTTTATACCCACTGAGCCACAACTCCTCTTTATATTATTATTTTTTTTGTACCTCATGGCATTTTCCTCTCCTTTCCAAATTTGAGAGACAGGGGTCAACTTCCCCCAAATGTTAACCTTTACCTAGATCGCCTGGCTTGCCCTCAGACAAATGAAGTGTCTTCCTTTTATTCTAGGGCATTCATTGATTGTGCAAATTCAGAATTGACTGTGAGATCATACAGTCTTATTCTGACCCCTTCTAAGTTGGATTTTTGTTGAATACCTATTAGAAGTATAGACACCACAGGAAACTGTCCCTAAAGCTTACCTAACAATAACTATCTGCTCCCTGTGTCTATAAAACACTTTATCTGGTTTAAGGCAGATGTGGCAGAAACAAATGAAGAGGGAGGGCAAGAACTGGGCTGAGTTTTCCCATACTGCAATCTGATTTATGGCCTGGTGTCAGTGAAAGGCTGACAAGAGACGGCTTATTTGTGGTTCCCTGTCACTTCCTTCTCCCTACCCCCAGCATCCTAACTGTTAGGATGATGACAGTGTCAGACAAGAGTCACTACCATATACATAGAGAACCTCTAGAAAAGGGGGAAAAGCCTGTTGGACCACAACCAACTGCCCAGCTTTAAAGCGTGAGTCCAAGGACCAGGGTGGGAATTGGGATACAGGGACCTCACAAATGTATTGCACAGAAAGCCTCTCCTCAGGGAGGACTCAACTGGGTTGAAGGAAAGTATTTCTCAGCAAAAAGCACCTATTTAGTAAAAAAGACAAGCCAGTTGTGTCCTAAGTTGCTTGGGACAGAGTGTAAGTGCTGAAGGCATTCAGAAGACGAAAACCAACGATTGTTGTCATGGTCAGGGAAAGACATCCTCTAAGAGGGGCTTTCTAGGATCTTTCAATGATCATCCTAGGTCATGCATTTCCGTAATTCTGCTTTCATTTGTCAGGAGAAAAGTAAACAGTCCACTTTCCCTGGGCCATCAGGTTCAGTGGTGTGAGAGCAACCCTGTTCTCTTTGCACATGACTTAGCAGCTACAAAATCCTTGCCAAATTTTGCAATGGTGTGTGTGCGTGTGTGAATGCATAAGTGTTTTCTCTCCCTCACACTGCCTGGATGAATCAGAGGTGGCATCATAAAGACCCTAACATTTGCATGATTTGTGAGATGCTCACGTGCATTGGCAAGGCCAGCAGCAGAGTGAACAAAAAGAGCAGCTGTCCTATTCCCAGCTGTCTGGCATGGGTCTCGCAGCCCCTCCTTTTTCCCCAGCGCAACCAGGTCAGCTGAACTGTCTGCCTTTAAAATACAATACCAGTGTCCAAATAGTTCTAATATAAATAGTTCCATTCTACTCATTATTCTCCATGATATAATTTTCCTGATGGGGATTCCTTTTAAGTTTGAATTTATAATCTTAAAAAACAGTTCTTTGCCAATATACAATTTTAAGTTTGAATTTATAATCTTAAAAAACAGTTCTTTGCCAATATACAAAGTCATTAAATTTATGTTATATAGGGAATAGAATCTTCCTATGTCATTAAATATTATATACAATTATACACATACCCTCTTCTTTGAGGGTTCCCAGGAAGCATTATGTCAGAAGTCTATAAAATGAGCTCTCTTATATTGGAATGAAAAGACAGGACTTCCTACTTCCACACAAGACGGAGTAACAAAGATTGAATTTACTCAGCAGCCTGAAAGAACTGAAAATAAAAACAGGCCATATGTAGGAACATTGTTTTTCAAACAGGGATATCAGCTAGCCCAGGGCAGTAATTGCTGAGGGAGGAGAAACAAAGTGAACCCTCGGATTGCCCTGGGCGACTGCACGCTGAGAGTTCCCAGGCCCCAGTGCGGGAAGAGGAGCCCAGCTGAGTCTGATGGCCTCCCTGAGCTGCGGAGATGGAGTTAGGGATCCAGCGATGCGAAGCAACCAGAGTTTGTGGGAAAGACTGGTACGTATTCACAACGGAATGTTGAAAGAACTGATTCTTTTTATTTCAATTTATTAGGGATGGTATAATAAAATCAAGAGAATGTTGAATTTGGGATCAGGAAGTGACTGCAAAACATTTCTGCTCTGCCACCATAGTCGTGTGTCCTTTGAGCATTATCCAATCTTTACATACTTCTTTCTCCATCTCTGTAAAAGTTTATTAGCCATACATCAAGGATGTGTTAGCAAGATAGACTGCTGTCATCTAGGTGTCAACATTTTAAAGGCTCTACTACCGTTGGCCACATTGGCCTAAGGGCTCTTACTGTTAACTTACTGACTTACAGCACAACTCTCCATATCATGTAAGAATTAAGTCTCGTACTTTGGTGTGCCCAGTATTTCAGGTATAATTTAACCATTTTGACATATTCTAAAACAACCATATGGGCCACCATTAGATGAGGTGATGGAGTGTGGTCAGAATGTAGGCCTGGGTAGGAATGAAAACCTGAATTGAAACTGTGGCCAGAATGGAAAGAATTCCCAATCTTCTAAAAGGAATACCTCACACACATTAGTGATGAATACACACTAATTTGTTATTGGTACATAGTAAACAGCTTTTCTGTGGGCTGTTAGTGTATGCCCCATGTCAATAAAACTTTTCTCACCCAGGTCACTTAGGAATTCATGTTTCATATTTTATAGACACATCGTCATCCTCATTGTAATTGCTACTCCATTCTTGCATTCAGGTAGTCATTCATTATTTATACATTTATTCACGAATTCACTTATTTACTTGTTCAGAAACTTCATTAAATTCTCCAAATGCCAGACACCATACATAGCACTGAGAATATAGCCCTGGACCAGGCACACGTGATCCTCTCCTCATGAAGTTTGTAGTCCAGCTTGAAAAGCAATTCCAGATCCAATAAGTTCTATGAATGAGGGATAAAGCATGTTCTAAAATCATGTAATAGAGTTGAGCATTTGGGTTCTTGAAATGCTGTCTGGCCCCGCATCTATGATATCATCTGTCTTGCTCTCTTCTTGCGTTTTTGGACTTTTCTCTGGCTCCTTGGTTGAATAATTCTTTCCCTATCTCCAAAAATATGGAAGTTTCCCAGGGTGCTGTTCCAGGATCATCTCTCTTTCCAATCTACACTCTCCATAGGCACTCTAATGCATTTCCTCGGGCCCACATTCTTACTACAACTCACTCTCCAGAGATTCACCCCCAAATTTCCATTGACATTTCCACTGTGTGACTTACAACAGTCTCAAATTCCACATTCCCAAAATTGAATTAAAATCCTCTTTTGTAAACTCTTATTTCTGCTGTTTATTTTCTTTCTCTCTACGTGAAATTCTTCCTAATCGTGTGTCCCAAAACATTTTATGTCTGCAAAAACATTACCAGGTATTCGCCAGGCAGTCTTTTGAAAATAACAGAATAATCTGGTCGAATTGTTCATTGGACAATGATGTAAAATAGCTTAGTACAGCCATGCTACTTTGTTGATGATTTTATTTAAAACTGTGGTAAACAAAATTACCAAAGTATCATGGGGTAACTTTGATATTTAGGGTTGGAGATAACAAACCTAAAATGCCACTTAGTTTTAGTGGGCTACATTACATAAATTATGCATTCTTTAATTTAAAACTCAGCTCCAGTGTACAGCACTGCCCCCCTCCCCCCACCCAAGGATTGCACAGCTCATTGCTGCTTATGTCTGTCACAAATGTCAAGTCGTGGGTCACATGCAATGAGGAATCCCTTAGCCCATTTCAGATGAGAATATATTCCCTGAATTAGGGAAGCCACAATGTAAACTTTGAAGTTTTGCAACACCTAGTCAGCTTTTAAATGTTCAATGCAAATTGATTTTGTAATTCTTACTTATTTACATATTTGACTTCAGTACAATTTAATTATTAATGAAGAGTAGTAGCAAAGCCTATCATATCTGATCTATCTTAAAATAGGTCTAATAAATGCATGGTAATTGAAGGAGTTCAATACAAAAATAAGTAAAGTTAGAATAAAACCCACTGTAATTCTAGATTTTAAAATATGTCATTGTGAAATAAAATATAAGGAGACAAAGCATGGGAGCAAAGGTTACCAGACCCTTGAGAAAAGTAATCATCACTTAAAATTTATCACTGAAACACACAGAAAAATAAAAATTTTTTTCTCCCTTTTCACCCACAAAGTTAATTCCGTGCCTTCTTGCTTCTTTCTCACCAAAGACTAATGCCTTTTTGCAGTTAACACAATAGTCTCCTTTGGCAAATGAATATTTTTATTGTAGTAGCATTTGGAACTTTAACAAACAAAGATGAATAAAGATACCCACCCACAATATTAAAGTTTTGTTTTTCTTACTTATTGACATCCAAAGAATTATTTTACAATGTTTGAATAAAGTTAATGCTTGAGAAGATTTAGACTGACACTACTGTCCATATTTTTTAAATTATATTAAATCAAATTCTTCTTTTACTTAATATATGTAGCATGTTGGAAATTTGTCAAAATAAAATTATTTCAAAATTTTATGATTTTACCCATGGTTCTAATTGAAGCTACATGAAACAACCTCCATACCCACCCACCCCCACTTCCTTCTTTTCTCTGTATTAATAGAAAATCTGATGCTGGAATTTTGCCAAAAAAGAAAAAAACAAATGAAAGAGACAAACATTTACCTTGAGTCATGATACCTAATAACATCTATGGTATAAATTTATAACAGAGTTCAAACTCTGAAAAAACATTCTTTTTTTTTTCCTAATTTATAAAGCCAACATTTTTCTCTAATTTGAAAACCAGTTTTTCAATGCTTAATTCTTCTTCTATTGGTCTTTTAAAAGTGATCTCAGAAATTCACCATTATACAAAACATGCAAAGAGTTTGAAAATAAGCAAATGTATCCTCAAATCAGGCTTTTTGCATATAAAGTTAATAAAATCTGCTTATATAAAATTTTAACCCTCAACCAAGTACATGTTTATTGATTTCAGAAGAGGGGAAAGGGGACAGAGAAAGAGAGAGAGAGAGAAACATCGATGTGAGACAGAAACATCAGTCAACTGCCCCTCTTACATGCCCCAGCACAGGACCGAACCCACGGCCTAGGCCTGTGCACCCACCAGTAATCAAACGGGCAATCTTTTGGATTATAGGGTGAGGCTCCAACCAACTGAGCCACACCAGCCAAGACTGATTATATAAGTTTTAAAGCATTAAGATATAAATTTTGGATATTAAAACCCGTTATCAAATGCATCTTTGGAGAGTATGTTCTCCCATTCAGTAGGCTGCCTTTTCATTTTGTTGGTGATTTCCTGTACTATGCAAAACTTTTTAGTTTGATGTAGTCCCATTTGCTTATTTTTACTTTTGTTTCTCTTGCCCAAGGAGATATATCAGAAAACATATTGCTGCAAGAAATGTCTGAGATTTTACTGCCTATAACTTTTTTCTAGTATTTTTATGGTTTCAAGTCTGAAACTTAAGTCTTTAAGCCAGTTGGAGTTTAATATTGTTAATAGTGTAAGAAGGTGGTTTAGTTTTTTTGCACTTTTTTTTGCACTTATCTCTCCAATTTTCCCAACATAATTTATTGAATAGACTGTCTTTACCCCATAGTCTTTTTTGTCAAATATTAATTAACCAGAAAGGTGTGGGATTATTTCTGGACTCTGTTTTGTTCCATTGATTTATGTGTCTGTTTTTATGCCAATATCATGCTGTTAGGATTGCTGTTGTCTTGTAGTCTAGGTTGATATCAGGGATCACGATATCATGATTCCTCCACCTTGATATAGCTACTTCTCCAAGAGAACATACAGATGGCCAATAGACATGTCAAAAGATGCTCACTATCACTAATCATCAGAAATAAAAACAGAGACATAGATTAATAGAACAGAATAGAGAGCCCAGAAATAAACTCACACCTTTATAGTCAATTGATATTTAACAAAGGAAGCGAGAACATACAATAAGCTAGAGATTGTTTATTCAAATAAATGGTGCAGAAAAATGAAACTAGACAACCTTCTTATACTACACACATGAATAAATTCAAAATGATTAAAGACTTAAATATTTGACCCAAAATCATAAAAACCCTAGAAGAAAATATAGGCATTAAAATCTTGAACATTGCTGGTAGAGTTTTTTTTTTTTTCTGGTATATCTCTTCATGCAAGGGAAACAAAAGAAAAAATAAACAAATGGTTCTACATCAAACTAAACAGTTTTAGCACAGCAAAGGGAACCATAGACAAAATAAAAAGACAACCCACTGAATGGAAGAACATATTCACCCATACACCTGATAAGGTGTTACTATCCAGAATTTATAAAGAACTTCTAAAATTCAACACCAAAAAACCCAAACAATCCAATTAAAATAAAGGGCAAAGGGCCTGAACTGACACTTTTCTAAAGAGTATATACAGATGGTTAATAGACATACAAAAAGATGCTCAATGTCACTAATCATCAGAGAAATGAAAAATAAAATGACAATGAGATATCACCTTATACCTGTCAGAATGACTATGATCAATAAATCAACAAACCACAAGTGCTGGGGAGGATGTGGAGAATAGGGAACACTTTTGCACTGCTGGTGGGAATGCAGACTGGTACAGCCACTGTGAAAAGCAGTATGGAGTTTCCTCAAAAAATTAAAAATGAAGCTGCCTTATGATTCAGAAATTCCTTTTCTGGAAATATATCTGAAGAAATCTGAAACACTAATTTGAAAGAGTATATGAACCCTTACATTCATTAAATAATTATTTAAAATAACTAAGATTTGGAAGCAACCCAAGTGTCCATCAGTAGAGAAATAGATAAAAAAGTGATGGTACATTTACGCAATGGAATAATACTTGGCTGTAAGAAGGAAGGAAATCTTACCTTTTGTGACAGCATGGATGGACCTAGAGAGCATTATGCTAAGTGAAATAAGCCAGTAAGAGAAAAATAAATACAATGATTTCACTCATATTATAATAAACAATACAAACTAACAAAATAGAAACAGACTCATAGATACAAAGAGCTGACAGCTGTCAGAGGGGTGGGGATTGGGGGGTTGAGTGAAACTGGTGAAGGGGTTAAGCAAAAAAAAAAAAAAACCCTTCATAGACACAAACACTATGGTGAACAGTATGGTGATTACCAGAAGGAATTGGGATGGAGGAGGTAGAAGAGGCTAAAGGGGAGATGAATGGTGACAGAAGGAGATGATTTTGGACAATAAACACACAGTACAATACACAAATGATGTATTACAGAATTGTATACTTGAAACCTATATAATTTTATTAACCAAATCACCTCAATAAATTCTTAAAATTTTTGAAAAAGATATATATTTGTATTTTGTTTCTTGGCATTTGTAGAAATGAATAGGTATCCTAAATAAAGTTAGCTCATACAATGTTAATTTAGAGGTTAAGGTTTCAGGAAAAAATCATATATGTGCCTAATGATTGATAGGTTCTATTTGTATAGATTAGATGATTTCCTTTCATGAATGAGAAGGTAAAACAATCAAATTGGGTCTAAATTTTAACAGAGTTATACAGAGTAATGTCAAAATTGAGACAAATGGCAACAGACAAATAAAAAAAAATAATGTATTTCTTATAAAGATGACTATTTAGATTTTTTTTTCAATTGTTCCTATTGGGATAAAAATTGTTTCCACACAATGCAAAGTGTTAGAATTAAGTTATCTTTTACTGGGGAAATCCCTATCTAAGATATAAGACTCCAAAGACTTACCAGGAACTTCATTACAAGGAAGCTTATTTTTTCAAAGGAAAAGAAAGAATATGAAAAAGGCAGCCTCCCTCAACCCCAGATCAAGTAACACACATAGATATGATGTCAGGAATATATATATATATATATATATATATATATATATATATATATATATATCCCCACACAAAGTTAGCTGAAATCTGGCATCCCCAAATTTCTTTAAATTATTTATTCTTTTAAAAAAAGTACAAGATTCCCACAGCACAACGAGTCCCTACAGCTTCCGTTTCCAACAGGAATAAAGGACAGAGATTTTGTTTCATATGAGTGGCTCTCATGTCATGTATTAATGCTTCAGAGAGTTGGCCACATGTGATATCTAAAGCCCATTAATTGAGGTGTCGAATCAGCCTATTTTGTATTTCAGATTTTTGATCCTGATTATGTAGCATTTACCAATTCAGATGTATTCTATTACATTGCAACTATTAAATATTTTTTTTAACTTTCTGACGGGGTTAAAGGAGACTCATCTAAAAAACATCTTACTCCTTATTTGCAATTATTCTCTCCATCTTGATAGTTTAAATGATTAATTTCACATGTTATTTTCAAAAGTGAAAATAATAATATGAATATATATTTAAAAATTCTATTCCTAAATATAACTTAGACTTTGTATCTAGTTTGTTTATTTACCATAACACCCAGTTAGCTTCCCTGTACAGCACCAATACTGTTTCTTAAATAGCACGGCACTGTATTATTTTAATGGATGATTTCCCTGTTCTTTACTTTTTTTTTTATTTTTTACAATTTTACAGGAAAAGAGTTTTGAAAAATGCTTTCCATCTTGTGCTCCAGACTGTTATTCCACAAAATAATCTCAGAAAGCAGAAGAACCGAGGAAGCAAGCATTTGGAGTCAAAGAAAGAATCTACACATTTTGGAGAGGGAGATGCAGTAAAGAAACTGGAGCATTTCTCATCTTCACACTAAATTAGTAAGGAAGAAGTTAGGGGGTATTATGCCAAATAGTACTATTTCTTTAAACTATTTTCTATTCAAAAGAATTTTAAAGCAGTAGAATGAAAATATCAGTTAAAGTGATGACCGCAAGTAACATAGGTATTGAGACAGGATGGTCAGGAAGTGGCTCAGACAGAAAAACAGGCATGGGACAACTTGGGACTGGACAAAGTGGAAGGAATTGGAAAAAAGTCTATCCTGAGAAGTTAATATCTCAAAAGTATGGTGCCCATTTAGACACACTTTCTGTTAAAGGAGTTTCTCCAGAGTTGGGAAGAGTCTAAGGAAATTTGACAGGAAACATCTAGAGAAGCAGGTGTTAAACCCAATGAAGGTTTAACAATAGGTAGAATGAACATAAACTATGCAGAATCTTTAGTCACTGGGAACTTAGAAAAAGAGGGGAAGGAATTTTAATGCAGAAAGAACCAGAGTTATCAAGCCATTTATTCCTTCTTTCCTTCATTCTTCATTGGACAAGCATTTATAGCAATTACATTTTAAACATAGACTTGGGGTCCCTAACCTCAAAGGACATACAGTCTAGTCTGTGAAACAGACAAAAAAACCCAACAAAATACAGTGTGTTAAGTGTTGTAAGGGAGTGATGTAAAGGGGACCTAGTGAATATTGTATCTAAGTTGAATCTTAGACCTAAAGAAGGTGAATGGTAAACTTGAAGGTACCTTTGAGATTGAGTTAACCTCCTGAACAGATAAGGATAAAAAAACCATTCTATACAGAGAGAGCATTAAGAACAAAAGAAAGAAAGCTTGAGTACATATAATGCTTTTCAGAAACTGTTTCATTATAATTAGAAGCCTGGTACTTGGGGAGAAATGATAAGAGGTGGGACCAAATAGTATGTACGGTCAAACTGGGAAGAATCTTGTCACCCTGAAGAGAGTGTGTCTGTGTGTGCATGTATGGAGAGAGAAAGAGAGAGAGAGAAAAAGAGAGAGAGAAGCAAAGGAATATTTAGAAGTGATATAGACAGTATGTGTCCATTGATTGGATATAGGAAAACAGGTAAGGGAAATATGAGAATTAATATCTCCCAGTCTTCCTGTTGGAAAAACTAGATGAATAGTCATACTGCTCACAACAACAACAAATAGGGAGATGACCCTATTTTAATTTTTAGGGCTAATCTTATGTTCAGGCATTTATTTAACTAAACATCAAACGTACTCTAATTGGTCATCATTTCGGTCTTGAACTATTACTGTCTGTTAAATGGCATTCATTTGATTAATTTCTTGTCTCTCCAATATTTTATATTACAAAATAATTCTTGATTATGACCTCTGTATTTTTCAAACATGTGGTTCTATGTTTCTCATTCCCTTCACTTTCATACTCAATTAAAATTGGGACATTCCCTCTTTTTACATTACTTCTGCTTCCCTTGACGAATAGTTCCCTTGGGGGATTCCCATAATGTTGAAAACGGGACTAACAAACAAAATAGAAACAGACTCATAGACACAGAGAACAGACTGAGAGCTGGGCATTGGGGGACTTGGTGAAAAAGTTTAAGGGATTAAGGAAAATAAAACCTCATAGACACAGACAACAGTATGGTGACTACCAGAAGGAGCAGGGATGGAGGAGGTAGAAGAGGGTAAAGGGGAGATGAATACTGACAGAAGCAGATGACTTTGGATGGTAAACACACAGTACAATATACAGATGATGTATTATAGAACTGTACCCTTGAAATCTATATAATTTTATTAACCAACATCACCCCAATAAATTGAATAACAACTTTTAAAAAGATACAAATTTGTATTTTATTTCTTGTCATTTGTAGAAATGGATAGGTATCTTAAATAAACTTAGCAAATATCATGTTACTTTAGAGGTTAATATTACTATTCATCCTTTCCACTGTGCCAAAAGTAATATTTTAAAAATGCAAATGGAAACATGTCTCTCCCCACACACTTCTCCCGGGTGTAAATCTAGAGTGGGATCCCACTGCAATGAGAACAAAATCCGAATTCTTAGCCAAGGTTTGCAAAGACGGGCATGTCTGGCCTCTAGCATTCTCCCCCTTGCTACTTTCACTCTCTTCTACCCTCCAGACTCTAGCCATTTGATTCCAAGAATGGCCCCCACCAGCCCTGGCAGCTGAAAAATTCCAATGGTCCAGGGGCAACATCAGAAACGCTTCCCCCGATGGTGCCACAGGCTGTGCCCTGGCATCTGGAAAATCCTTGTGAGTGCTTCAGAGAGAGCATTCTTTTCTGAGTTTTGTGACCTCAGCTACCTGCCTCTGTGCCCTCTTGGGATTTTCAAAACTTGTAATAGAATTTTGAATTGTTATAGAACTGAACAAGCATTCTTCCATGAATTCTTTGGCCTTAAGACTTTAAATTTGTTTTTCTGTGACCGCATAACCTGAACCATATGTTTCACATTTATTTTCACTTCAATGGAAACTGCAAGTCTAAAGTAAGATGAAACTTCTTAAATGATCACTTCATTTTTCCAATTTTGCTTTGTTTTTTTAAATTTCTTCTGCCTTCCCCAGCAAAAATAAGTTATAAAACTTCAAAATGATTTTTTTTACTTATTTCCATTAGAAAATTATAATGTCCATTATATTTCCCCTTGGCAGAACTCAACTGGCATAATATGTTTTGCAAATCTATTGGAAATTATAGATGACCTTTTCCTGCAGGCGCGTATACACTCTCTACATGCAGTGCCCGATATATTTAGGGTTTGAGATTCACTCAGTGACTCTTGCCTTGACTGGGTTTCCTTTGGGAATAGTGTTTTTCGAAACCATATCTTCTACCTTCACATTCCCAGTGAAAACTAACAGATGCCTTGTAACATTCGTGTCATTAGAGAACAGGAGAGAGCACACGATAAAAGCTCAAGGATATTGATTTGGCTTTTCCAGTACTACATATCCCAGCCCTCCCAACTATTCCTGATAGGCTGACACTTTTCCAGTACTTCCTTAAGAGGTTTAATAATTGCCACATGTTTTAAGAGGAAGAATTCCAACCATCCAAGGCTCTCAGTACAAAGTGTCTCTGTGTACAAATGAAGAAATTTTGTAGGAAAAACACTTGGAAGGGTTCCAGCATACCTTATATCAAAAGGTAAGCACGTGCCTACAAATAAATGCTGCTATTGGATATTTTAGGTGTTTTGCCATTACATACGAAGTGCTTCTGTATATTTTTCCAGCACCCTGCATTAAAAAATATTATTTAGTGTGACTGTGATTTATTCTACACTGTGAAATATTTCAATACTTCAGGTAATATGTAACATAACATGGAGCAAATTATGTCTCATTAGAACTTTAGTCCATGTTATGCCGTAAATGAAGAGAGATGTGACCCACAAAAAGAAAATGCTCCCCATATCTCAGTCTGTTCTCACGATACAGGTTTATGTCTAAAACTAGTTTTCTTTTAATTGAAACATTGATATCATGCCCGGGAATCTGATATGTTAAATAAATTGATTCTGGATTAGAACGTATGTGTATTAACATTATTTGGTAATAAATGCTAGATTGTCGTAGAAAATGCGGCATGAGCTTGGAAGGTTGTATGCCAATCGACTGAGAAACTTCAAGTTTAATGTTTTGACCTGTACCAGAATGACTTTCCTTCAAAGAGCTTATTAATTTCATTATTGAAGTGAAGGATTCAGCTGCTCATATGAAAATGTGATCATGTCCATGGCATCCTGTCAAGCTAGACTGCTCTTTGATCCTGCTGCTTGGGCCCGGGCTTCGCCTGGGACACACATTCCACACCCGAGCTCCCGGCTCTTTTGAATTGGCCAGCTAGGAAAATCTCAATGAAGTATTATAAAACTTGGCATGTATAAAGTACTTTTTCTCCATCTTCACACCCTTAAATCATAATTTCTCGGAACAGAAAAGAAAAGGAAGTGAAAAGAGACAGCACTAGACAATAAACAGAAGAGCCAAGAGGAAAAAACAGATTCCCTGACCTGAGAGGAACACAACGGAAGATTTGGAGATCCCCCTGGAGGCCACACATCCGTTTCTAAAAAGCATTTGTCCCCACGACTCAGCTAAGGATGACAAGGCAGAAAGGTGTAGCTGGAAGACTATGAGATCATAAATTTGCTCTCCAGAGTGACCTTGGCTTCTGAGAAAAATAGTGAACTAACATTTTTCTCAAAATTGAAAGAGGATTACCCATAGGGGACTACAGTGTTCACAGAGGATGGCCTCTGTATAGGAGTGATTTTCTATTATTGAAGAGAATGCTTTCTCTGCTTTTCACTCTCATTCCCCTAATTTGTTATTCAAGATCCAGTATCTTGTTGATATGTGGGTTTGAGGTAAGGTTCCCGGAGTCTTGGTCACACCGCAGAATCATATTACCACAGAGAGATAAGGATCATTCCAAGTCTGCGTGTCAGCTTCTATAGCTCTGTTATCTTTTTAACTGTGGAAAGGTGTGTGAGACCCACACAAATAGAGTCAATGAGAGAAAAACAGTCATAACGTTAGGAATTTGCCAACTCCAAGGATTGCTCAAGCAGAATAAGCAAAAGATTATAGCCCTAATTAAAATTCTCCCTGCAGTTTAATAAAACTTTAAAAATAACCTGTATGTAGGGAAATGTATTTGGGAGAAGGTCTTAGAAATTCTTAGTTTCATTTTATTTTCTAACAGAGGAATTAAGATTTTGAATTACACTTTCATAAAAACTACCTTTTTTACCTAGGGCAAGTCACTTAAATTCTCATTGCTTTGGTACTGTTCTTTCTAAATTAGACTTTATAAGGACTCAGACATTAAAATAATGAATTATGTTAAATCTGCAGCAAATGCATAGCAATGGTTGCATAAACTACTGTGTCCAATAGTCTAGAGACTGACAGGCAGAATTCACATGTAGGCTGTTAATAAATCAAGACTTTTCTCATCTAATTCATATGTCCATCATAATTTAGCTCTCCTAGGCCAGAGACCACACAGTGTGTAAAATCTCATTGACAGAGAGGAAGGGTTAGGGGTTGGGCATAGAGAACACAGGTTTTCCTTTCGAATCCCTTCTTGGCCTTACAATTTAACATGAAGGGCTTCGAACCAGCACAGTAACAAAGTTTATTGCCATTGCCCTGTTAACACAGAGATTTAAGGACTTTTTGTGAATGAACGAATTATTTTATCCTAATTAATATTATTTAACAGGTGTTAGATAAATATTCAGTGATAATACCGCACCCATGCAGTTGGAGAGAGGGCTTTCAGCATGTATTTATATCTATGTTGTAGCACTTGTTACACTTTATTACACCTGTTTCACTGTGTGCTATCAGACTGGAGCTCCTGGAGGCCAGGAACATACTCCTTTTGGTATGCTTATCATCAGGCATAGGATCTTGTATATAGTAAGTTATTAAGAAACATTAAATGTATGAAGAAATGAAGTAAGAAATAAAGAACAAGCTACATAATCATTTTGTTCTGGTTTTTAAATAATGCCATACCGCCATTCAAGGCGGGTGGGAAATATTTCTACTTGTCATTGACTTCCTAGTTTCAGAAGTAGCTACTAGGTGAAAGGCCATTCTCAGAGTAAATCCTGCTTTGTACAAGTCAGAAAGGAAATAACAGTCTCCCAGGGAGCCTGTTCTATCAAGATTTCTAAAGTAACTTGTAGGGCAAAGTGGTTAGATATATTTAGACAAATTGCTGGCAAACATACCAACTACTGGCATTTGACCTATTGCTTAATACTGTGTGCTGGCGTTGGGCTTGGCATTCTTAAGGCCCCCACTATTTTAGCTGTACCACTGGAGGAGTGTCAGGATTTTTGGAACCCAAGTATGCAAGGGTTATGTGCAAAATTCAATGGAAAGTATGAGACTATCATTTTAGCTTCAAAAAGCAAGTAGCTTCAAAGGGTCCGCAGAGGCCCAAACACCTAACACTTGGCTGTTACGCCGACTTTCAAATAAAATCCAAATGTCTTATCTCGGTACTCGAGAAGCTTTAAGATCTACTCCATTCTAGCTTGCATGCTATTGCAGTTAATCTCCCTTTGCTAAGATCCAATTCTAGATCAAACTTTTTGCTGCCCCTGTACCTAAATTTCTAGCCTAGAGTTGGTTCTGTCGTATCTCCTTGGACCCTAATTCTTTAATATTCCCACATGGTCAAATTCTTCTTATTCTCTTTTAAAAAGTAGGTCAGAGGCTAATTCTTTCTTGCTTACTCCACTATAAGCAATCTTGTTCCCTTCTGAATATACGAAATATTTCATGCACTCCTCTCTTTGAGTCTGTGTGATCATCGCCTGCCTAACCAGAGAGCATCTTCCTGACCAGGCAGCAACTCTGAGCCTGCTAGCTTCCGAATGATCTCCTTGCCTCTCAAAGTGGGGCGCTTTCTCTGTGTCACTGATGTGTGGAAATTTATTAGCGATATTAGAAATATTCATGGGAAAAAAAGATAAATGTTCATTTAAAAACTAAGGTAGAATGAGAAAATTTAAAATTGTAAGATAATAAAAATTAGAGGCCAAAAACAAATACATGATTATTGACATGTCAATAACAAAAATACATATAAATTAGGTAATAAAAATGGGAATAAAAGATATCATGAGATGATTGTTCAACATATTTTGGGGAATGAATAATCCAAAAAGTCTTTATGAAAGAGGTAAGCCTCAGTGACTTTTAAAGCAGATAAGCATGGTTTCTAATACATATAGTACTCAACATCATCAGAGTTTATCAAAACTTCCAGGACAATTGAATGAAGTGGATCTTAGATTACTAATAATTTTACCACAACATGGCCTAAATTGATCATCAGATTAAACTTTTTAGAATAGTTTTTCCAAAGACAGAATTTTGTTTGTTTCTATTATTGCCTGTGGTCCCCAACACTGCTGAGAATCACACAGTCTTGTCATGATACAGCATTCCATCAGTATCGGTTCATTTGTATAGTTTTGTGATACTTTTTACTCAATATTCATGAATCTAAAGTTAACTAAAAATTTTAGAGAGAAAAAATCAATGTAAAATAGTGGTATGGCATTTTTATAGCTATGCTTTGTGCCAAATCACCTAGATATATTAAATTTTTGAGATTATGAGATAGTGAACAAGAAAAGTCAACAGCTCAAAAATGATTTTTCATTGATAGAAACTGCAAGCCTCTTTAACCAACATTGTAAGGGTTACAGAAGAAATTCCAGTTATGTACCAAGGTTTACATACTTTCAAATGTAGAAGTAAAGATGAATGCTATTAATAAGTGTACTTTATCTTCTATCATCAGAAAGAAAATAGATGTCTTATCATAGAAACTATGTTAAAAACCCATAACAATTTTATGCTATTTTCACAATGGTCAACTAGAACATAATTTTTTTTTAAAGTAAAGTTGTAAGACTGATCTTTTAAAAAGATGAAGTTAGTTAATTTACTCGAATGATTTAGTTTTCCAGAAAATGATGATAAAATATTTGATAGAGTTATCTGAAATTGTTAGGCAATTTCATATCTATAAATCTGATGTTACACAAATATTACTATGTCTATATCTATTAAATATAAATCTATTTCTGTGCAGCAGAAAATAAGTGGGGAGTTGACAATTATGTAGGAAATATAAAATAGATAAGAAAATAAGAAGCTATGATACTTCATATATATAAAATATATAAAAATAACTTATTTCACTCAACATAATGCTCTCCAGTTCTATCCATGTTGTCTCAAAGGGTAGTAGCTCTTTCTTTCTTTCTGCTGTGTAGTATCCCATTGTGTGAATGTACCATAATTTTTTGATTCACTCATGATTTCACCTATAAGTGGAACCTAATCAACAAAATAAACAAGCAAGCAAAATATAACCAGAAACATTGAAATAAAAAACAAACTGACAGTAACCAGAGGGGAGAAGGGAGGGGGATAACGGGAAAAGGAGGGGAAGGGTCACCAAGGAACATGCATAAAGGACACACGGACAAAGACAAATGGGGAAGGAGGGAAGGTGGGAGGTGGGGAGGGATGGGGCTGGGGGAAGTGGTGGTGGGAAAATGTAGATGTGGGGATGATGGTATGGGATGCAGGGTGGAGGGAATAAAGGGGAGAAAAAAATCAAACAACTGTAATAGCATAATCAATAAAATATACAAAAAAAGTTTTGAAAACAAAAAAAATAATAATAAAAATAACTTAGGTTATTGGATCATTTTTTCCACATTCATCAAATACTTAAACCGTTCGTTTTGTTTAATGTTTTTAAATAATGGTCTTATGGGTCCAGTTTGAGGTCATGCATATAACAAGTATATGAATTGGATTTACTTATATCTCTGTTCTTTCCAGCCACTGCAGGCTCCTTTGAAATAAACACATCATTGAAGAAAGTTAAAAGTTAAAAACTTAATAACAGAATTTATTAAAGACTGCTGACTGTCACTATGTCCTTATGGATTGAATAACCATCAAACTAAAAATTATTAATTTCAGTTAAGAGATAACAGCTGAAATATTTTTCCTTATGACATTTGCCTAACAAAATTTCTAATTTCTGATTAAAGATGGAAGTTTCTTGAATTGCTTAAAAAAGTGAAATAGAATTTTATTCACACAGAAGAGAGGAAGAAACTTTGATAGAGAGCCCAGCTGATGATACGTAGGGTTTAATTCTAAGTTATGAAACCATGAGAGAACTACATGGATTTGAGTAGCATATATAGTAACTCACCCTGTCTAGAATTATATGATAGTCACCACAAATTAAAATTCCTGTGGTTAATTTTTAAAGTATTCCATATTATCTATAGGTAGCAAATAATTTCCCTAAATTCCACATGTGAAATATTGAATCACCAGTCATGTTTGGACAAAATGAAACTCTACAGACCATAAAGAGATGTCAAAATTATTTGCCCCAATTAGATTTATTGTTTAGAATAATAAAACATGAGCACCAAGAGCACGATGTATGTTCCTGAGTTTGCTGGATTTGGTTTATGTTTCACATGGAGAACTAGAACCTGGTGTTATTAGGGATGATCTAGAGTTTCTGTGAAGTTTAACTATGATATAGAATAATAATTGCATTAAATCACACAGGAAAAGTGATGGAATAGACTGAAACTTGGGGTCACTCACAACCTTAGCTTTTGTTCTTCCGACCCATGGGAACCATGAGACTATGAATTAAACCACCCAAATAAAAATGTATGAGGTAATGAAGCACCAAAAGCATTTATCAAACTGTGAGCAACAGGCATACCGAACCTTGGAAGTAGGAAGAAAGAGACCTCATTGTCATCTTTTCCCATCTTTTCATCTTATGTACACTCAGATTTCTCTCCATGCATTCATGTACCCAACAAGCATCTCTGCTACCATCGAGAATCATGTGAAAACAAGCCTTTAAAACTCTGAGACATCAGACCAACTTTTCTATGTGTAGAGAAATCTCTTGGACCTGTAGAAAAGCTATCTTTCAATACTAGATGGGCAATGCAAAGAATACTAGCAACTTCTGAGATATATCCTTCGTGAGCAGAGAAATCACTTTGAGTTGGGATTCCATAGGAAACTGTTTGATAGCTGGATCTGAAGGATGCTATTCATTGAGTGCGATTCATCCATGGGACACTTGGTTAATAGTAAAACATGGATAGTAATTCATAACAGCTTGATAGTTGTTAGCACAAGAAGAGATGATGTGCATAGAATATATGGGATCAGCAAGCAAAAGCCCAGAGGGAGGTATGGAGAAACAGACTGGGCAAAAATCCACAGTGGGGTATGTCACCCTGTGACTTCCTGTCTTTTTGTTCTATGGAACCCTACACTTCTAAAGCTCTTCATTTTATATAACGTTTATATAACATTTTTGCATAAAACCATTGCCACATATGGTTTAGCCACATAAGATTCAATAAATATCGATGACACATCTACTGTATTTCAAGCTGTGGGCATTCAAAGGTGGGTGAAATGAATTGTTTTTGCCAAACCCAAATGACAGACTCCATGCTTGTTCTATAGACATGGTGACTGGGGTGGGGATGGTATGTGGGGAGAGCAAAGAGGAAGGGAAGGTGGGGAGACAAGTTCCTGTGCACAATATTATACTTCTTGTGTATGTAGGTAAAATTGATATTATACCTTTAGGTTGCTGTTCACTAAAACACAAAGTTATAACAAAATTTGTAAGCAGTATGTTCTCTTTTCTAAAAGTACTGACTTATTTTTGAACACAACCTTTTGTTGACTTTGGTACATTTTATTGGATTTATTTCAAAGTAAAACATGATTTCTTCACAAGTAGAGGTGACAGGGGCCTTATTGTATTTTTACAATTCTCGCAAAAGAAAAATCTCTGACCACCATAATCACTGGGCTTCGCCTACACATGAAAACAGTGAAATAATACCCGAGTGAATTATCTAACTATGATAAAAGCCACTTAGCCATTCCAGACATTCAGTTAGAATTACCTGGTTAAAAGCCTCCATTACCACCATTTTGGGTGCCAAAATTATGTATCACACACACACACATTAAGTGTACTATATATACACACATCACATATGTGTGCATGTAAATGCTTATATATATGAAACATGTATTGAGACCAGGGATTGGAAAAATGACTCCTCCACAGTCTCTAATTAAAGAGAATCCACAGCATTCAATTATAGAGCTGAGGGGGAGGTGCTGAGTGAGAGAAAAAGAGAGTAAATGATTAAATGATTTCACTTGGTCTTGACCTTAAATGTAATTGTTCCCAAGGATATGTGAACACGCGAGTTCAATTTATTTTTCAGGTGGAGTGACAGGAGAACAGAATAAGAGTTATGGACTCACCCGGAGAAATATGTGGTGTATAGATGGAGTTGGGAAGATATAAGAACATCGGTTGAGACGGAAAATGCCACAGTTGATAGGGACTGGCTAGGATGAAGCTGGTCACAGGATCTGAGGCCACGGACACTACAGCTTTGTTTTTCTTCCCTGACTAATTTCTGTAAGAGGAGAAAGGTGCAAGGGCTCAAATCTACATCTTATCGCTATTTTCTTTGCTTCCAGACAAGTAGTTCTCAAAAAAAGATCCTTGGGCATTCTGAATTCTTAAAGATTTGCTGTTCACCAGTTTGGGTGTGACCCTGAGCAATTTAAAGGACCAATGGTCTAAGTGTCTCCATCAGCTCTTCTTTCTTTTCCATAGAAGTGATACCCAACATTTTAAAATTACCTTAAGTACATGACTGAAACTGTTTTTCTTAGTATTATGTAGGTCTTACCTTTTGGGTTCAGGTTCATCTTCCCATACGCTGGACTCATTTTTACTCACAGAGTTTATGACTAATAGTTTGACATTCAATTCTTCTTCCTATAGTTTCGTATATGTTAAATTTGCCTCTTCAAATAAAGCAGTCTGAAGCTCAGAATAACATCTTAAACTCTTCTCTTTACAATTCAGTTCGACAAGTGTTACTGAATACCCAACTTCTCTGTCTTGTAAATTGGCTGCAGCTGAGAGACTACACGGATGATAAAACAGTGCTGCATTTCCCATAATGCCTATCCATATTGATTCTGTATTGTTTGCTGTTTTGCAAATGGATTAGAGAAAAATACATGGCTAATTGGTACAGCACCTATCTGATGGTTCAATAATAAATCTTTGATAGATCATAATAAATTACTCTAAAGAAGCTTCCCTAGATAAGTGATAATGACATGAGTGACCTTAACTCTCGAGATATTCTTGAATGTCTTGAACAAATAGAAGTATCTGCAGGGTACATTAGGAAATTAACATAGATAAGCCTACAATACCAGACTTATGTCTATATCAGCTAAAAGTACCTGATTTCTGGGCATATGAGTAATTGCTGTTGTATTTTACAAACTATGGAAATGATCCCTGAATGTATATTTTTATATTTTATATGAATTATTTTCACCTTTATAACCGTATTTTCTGCATATATTAAACTCCACATTTTCCATGTTTGTATTTTATTTTTCTAATATGGATATATCTTCTGATATCATATATATTTATTAGATATAAATTATTAATCTTTAAGTTGATCAAGTTAAGAAATTCACATTTATATTAAAGATTACCCTAATGAATTAATGGTTTGGGAGATGGGAAAAAAACTCATTTAATGGCTAAAACTATTAACTTAGAAAACAGTAAAATTGTATACCTATCCAACAATTGTGAGACCATCTTCTCTGAAAAATTGGCATTAGCTAATACATATAAATGGGTCAACCTATCTGTCATGGCATGGAAGATAAATTATAGTGTTCTGGATAACATCAAGGACTTGTAGCCATTTAATTTGGATTTGGTTTAAATCCAGACTGTCACTTACTTGCTGTGTTACATTGGGAAGGTTGCTCAACCTCTCTGCATCTCATTTTCCTCAACTGTAAAGAAAAAACTTAGACAATTAAATTAATTAATATACATATAATGCTTATAGTGGTGCCTGGCTCATAGGAAACACTGCAAAAGCATTTACTGCTATTATTGTTGATAACACAAACAGACTTATTGAAGAGTTTTCTCAACAGATTCACAAGGAAATAGATTCGTCTTGACCTCAAATGGTGAAATTCAAAACACGCTTGTTGACTAGTTGGTTATTACATAGTGGCTTACAAGACATTTTGGTTTTCAGTGACGAGGCTGGGCAGCATTTGTCAGTTACCCAGCGACCAGGATTAAATGATTGCCATGGCCTCCCAAGCCTGCTAATTTTCTTTTCTATTATACAGGGTGGAGCTAAGCTGATGATGATTTTTATTTTGATTCTTCAAAACAGGCATTTCATTTTGCTCTTGCACACATGCTTTAAAAATGTTTTAAGATGTGAATTTGTTGCTATTTTATTGTTCATAGTTTTGATCTCTTCTTTTTCTTAAATAAGTCCCTTTAACATTTGATATAATAATGGCTTAGTGATGATGAACTCCTTTAGCTTTACCTTGCCTGGGAAGCAGTTTATCTGCCTTTGAAAGGAGGTACTGGGCAGAGGGAGGCAAAGGGGGAAAAACTGGAACAACTTTAATAGCATAGTCAATAAAATATATTTTTTAAAAAGGAAGAAAAGCAAAAAACAGTGCAGGAATAAAAATATAAAAAATGTTTTAAGTACACATAAGAGTGTAAAAATGAAATGAGTTGATCGGCATTTAGAAAACCTATTTTGATATTAGCATGAAAGAATAAATGTGATTAAATTAGCCACCTTTGTCTCGATAGTTTAAACTGGATAGTCCAGAGTGACATAAAAATTAGCTTGAATTGTAGCTTTTATTTTAACATTTCATATTTTCTTCCACAAGACACAATATTGCTGGCACAGTATTAATTAATATTCATTTAGAGTTAATATGTCATTTCCTTACATTTTATTTCCTGAGTCAGAGTTTCCCTGGTAAACATAGGCATTAAGACATCAGGGAGTGTTACAAAATAATTGTGGGGATGTAAATTATGGTATAAGGAATACAGTCTATAGCACTGTAATAACTATGTGTGGTGCTGGGTGGGTACTAGATTATTGCAAGGGTCACTTCATAAATCATATGAATATATAACCACTAGACTCTATACCTGAAACTAAAGTAAGAGTGAGTTTCAGCTATAATTGAAAATAATTTTTAAAAGACATCAGGGAGTTTTCATATTAATTAGTAATAGCTGCCCTCTGTACACAAAAATAAGCCTGATTTCCTATGAGTAGAGGTGTAAACTTTTAATTTTACAAATGTCTAAAAATTGCACTGAGCTTTATATCTATTTTATCACTGAATCTGTCATGTCTCAAAAGCCTACATATGCGAGATAAAATGTGAAATCTTTTAGGTATCATAAATGGTTAAGAAAACACATTTTAGTTTCTTTAGCCCACGCTGAAAATAGTTGTGAACTGCCACTAATGAGATATAATCTCGTTCACCTTATTTATAATGCATTATCTCATTAATACATGTGTTGGGGTATATGTAGCTAAATGCAGTTTTTATTTTGTGCTTTTAATTGAACACATCTTCCTGCACGTTTACCTTTTTATGTTTGTTGCAATTCTTGAGTACTTAAGACATGTGCTCCTACCTTCGCTAGAACGATATGGACGTTGACATTAAAGAATGTGTCCATGGCCATATATGCACATAAGCAATAGGTAGAGCTATAAGGGAAACCCATTTCAACATGGTTTCAAGTCTTATTCACTAAAATGAGCCAGTTCATATCTTATACCTATTACATGAAGAAGTCTATATTAAATGAGTCATAGAATGCAGTTTTACTTTACTAATTGAATAATGTTATTAGAGCAGGTAAGAGAGAATGTAAATTTGTATAATTTTATAGGGCATTTAAACATATTTAAAGCAAAATGTTAGGAAAATTTCAAAATATATGACTTATCAAAATTTGAAAATATGTATTTGTGGATTGGAGAGTCCAATACTTAGGAAAAATAATGTTCACTGCAGCTTCGATTTTTTAAAAAATATTTTATTTGCTTATTTTTAGAAAGAGATGAAGGGAAGGAGAAAGAGAGGGAGAGAGCCATCAATGTGTGGTTGCCTCTCACACCCCACCCTCCCCCCGGGACCTGGCCCACAGTCCAGGCATATGCCCTGACTGGGAATCGAACTGGTAACCCTTTGGATCTCAGGCCAGCACTCAATCCACTGAGCCACATCAGCCAGGGCAGCAGCTTTGATTTTTAAGAGCAAAAACAAATTATATAGCTATTTTAAACAATGAAATAGATCTCTAGGTAGTGGCATAGAAATTTGTAATACTCTAAATAGAAACTATTTTTGCAGAACAGCATATGAAATATTATTTTATAATTTTAAAATGAAAAATTATATAAATTTATGAGTATTTATACATGTGTGCATGCATGCACACACACATAAGAGAGTCATGCCAAACCTTTAACAGAGAATATCTAGAAATGAATTGATTGGTATAAGAGAGAGAAAGTAGAAAACCTTCAGTTTGGGGTTCATGTAATTTGCAGTGTTTTTGTTTTAATTGAATTTATTGGGATAACACAGGTTAACAAAATTACACAGGTTTCAGTGTTTTGATTTTCACAAATATGCATGCATTCATTTTAGAATCAAACAGAAATAAAAGTCCAAGCACATAAATATACTGAATTTCTTAGATAAAATGCAATTTTCTGGGTTACAATGTTCTCTCTGGTTTACTTTTATCAACGTGTGTACCCACACCATATGAATGGGAAACGAAAAAAGGGCATTTCTGACCAGTATCTCCTGACTGAAATACTACAATCCGTGAAAACAAATATTACATTCTACATACAACAAAAGTTGTAAGTCACAGCATTTGGGAACTAATGTCAAATCTCACCAGACACAGTCAACCAAACCCAGGTTCATTTCATTTTCAGAATTTCATCTACATTTGCCTGAGGCTTTAAATTGAATAACGGACTGACTGTGTGTGCGGGTGCGAAAGAAATGAAGGCATTTCTTTTATGCTTCTTAAATAGCAATGCAATCTGGGAGACCCTGAGGAGGAAGCAGAAGGCGGGGCGGTAGCAGGGGAGTGGGCGGTGTGCGAGATAGGGACTTAATGAGATAAGGAAATACGTATTTTTGTGACGGGGGAAAAAAAACTTCATAATATTTTTCATATGAAACATACACAAGAATAATGGAATTGATGATATCTTACGAAATGTGGCCTACAGTAAGTTACTGTTGCATGTCTTCCTTCATAGAAAAGGACTGAATTGGAGACATTCACTTATAATGAAAATTGTCTGTATTTTTCTCAATTGAGAGAGTTCATTGAGACCTCATAGAGGAGTTTTATTTCATATTACATGGGAAGGAAACAACATATTTTTTTGTTCCAATAGCAACCTTTTATCAGACACAACAATGCACCTCTGCGGCAGTTGTTTCAAAAAGACTCTGCTGCAGATCGAAAGAGTCAAAGTGCAATTGTTTTTCGAAGGGTCTTTACGGCAGCTTTTAGCAAATGAAGCGAAGGTATATTTTGGGGTGGGGGGGGGAATGAAGAATTTCCTTTTTCCAATACCTACCATGGTATAGCTTCTGCTGTTTGCTTTTTGTTATTATTCTCCCCTCCCCCACGGTTCAGTCAGAAGAAGAAAAAGCAGAAAGAATAAAATTGCCAACATTCTGCTATTTAGTGGTCATGCTCTGGGGGCTTTGAGAAGACAGCCATCAGCAGATGCATAATGATATGACACAGGCTGCACATTAACTATTTTTCGGGCATACTGAGAATCCTGGAATCCAGCATTTCATTGCATCCTGTCATCTCACCCACATTTTCAAAGCAGCCCCAAGCCTTCTAGGTTCTCCGTCTCAAACCATTCTCATGTTTCTTCTTTTGAGTTGTTCTAAACACCTGTGGATATGGCTTTTAAAAAGCTTTTTTAAAAAATAAAACCTGTTATGACAACTTTTCCCGTTTGTATTCCCAAACAATACTGACAGCATTTCTACTAAAAATCCGCCCCCTTACCTGATGTTCAAAGTTAGTTTACATCAATTCCTATTTAGTAACATTGACCTATGATAGATTCCAGTTGATTTGCATGCTTTTGTTTATTTGCCAGATAAATATGAAATATACTTTTTGTTATTTTTTTCTCAAAAAATGTTTTGTGATTTTTGTGATTTCCTCTATGTCCAGGGATTGTTTTGGAGACTTGTTTCAAATCCAAGCAGTTAAGAAGTTTTAAGTTATTTTGGCTGTCTTCTGATACCTGGGATTACATTCATACCATGTGGGTCTTAAATTCTCTAGTTTGTGGAATTCATTTAAGTTTTTTTGGGGTTAAGTACATAAGCAATTTTTACAAACCTTCCATGGCTCTAAGAAAGAAATATATTTTTCCTTGCTTGATACAGGTATTCTTATCTTTACCCAAGGACATTTTTGTCATTACTTTAAGAGAGAGAGAGAGAGAGAGAGAGAGAGAGAGAGAAACATTGATGTGAGAAAACATCAATCAGTTGCCTCCCCAACCAGGGACTGAACCCACAACTGTTCGGTGTACAGGACTTATATTGCTGAAATTTATCGAATTGTTGTGTTGCTCTAATTTATTTATTTTTACAGTTGTATACAATTTCATTTAGTAAATAAATATCCGATAGTTTGTCCATTACTCTTCTATAATGCGTATTTGATTTGTTTCTATGCTTTCAGTTTAGAATTTTTTTTTTGCTAAAGTTAAGTTGTAATTATAACTTCTTTTACTCTTTTTCACTTGCTTTTTCTTAGAAATCTCTTACTCCTATGTCAAACTTCCTGGATCTTTCTTACAAGTTGCATATCACTTCCCTATACATTCCGTCTCTTTGTCACTTTGGGTGTTTGTTTGCTTTGTGAAGTTTTATTTTATTTTGTAACTTGACAATCATCTTTTTGTCAGTTCCTCTATTGAATTTTTATTTTTAAATTCTCAATAGTTCATTTTTATTGTATTTTTCTATTATCATTTATGCCCCCTATGCTCCTTCTACCTCCACCACCCCCATCGTGCAATCACCATACTGTACTTTTCCTTTTTCCCTCGACCCCTCCACCATCCAGAGCTGTCAACCTGCTCTCCATCCATGAGTCTGTGCCTATTTGACTTGTTAGCTCAGTTTGTTCATTAGATTCCATATATGAATGAAATCATATGGTACTTGTCTTTCTATTTTTTTGAAGAGGTATTTGTGTGTGTGAGACCTAAGTATTTCTACTACATCAGTCTCATTATTTTTCCTTTTTTTTTTTTTTTTTTTGTCAGTTATCATCTGACCCTCAATTAATTCTGCTTCGGTTGGATCCACCAGCTGCCTTAAGTTACTCAGACGCTTAACTAACTGGATTGTCATTTTCCTTTGCCTATTCATAATTTTCAATTCCCTCTTCACCAACATAGGCCGGGTCATTTCCAGTTCTAAAGCTGCAGAATGATATCAGGTGGTAGGAAGCATGAAAAGTTTTATCTCTTTTGAAGAGGAACTAATTGGCAAAAATTTTTCTTTCTGCCCTAATACGGAAATGAGGACCCTTAGATCCCAGTTTTCCCTAGAGCAAATTTCTGCCTTCTGGGTAATTCAGTTCATCTTGTAATTCCCTGTGGTTGGTTCTACTGCGATCAGGATCATCAAGGAGTCACACCCAAAACAAGACACAAGGAATCCTTTCCCTAAGGGGACCACAGACTGTAGGTAGCCATAAAACCCCAGAGACAAAAGTCTTCTTTGCTGCCCCTAATCGTTCACTGGTGAGGGACCAGGAAAAAGGATCAGCGATTCTAAACCTTAGAACTTAGTTGGGAGGGTTAAACAATGCTAGATTGTCATGACAGAAAAGGAAAACATCACGGTATTCTTTTTATGCCAACTCGGAGAATATTTTCACTTTTATCTCCAAGTCATTCCAGGTCTGGCCTCCTGTTCTATACTTTATCTTAGAATGCAAACTCCTTAAGGCCAAGAGCTTTATCTCTGAATATGTTACATACAAAAGAGATCACAGAGCTAGAGCTAATTAGTGGTTTTCACATCATCATTATCATTACCATTTTAAGTGTAGGTGTATATCAACCTGACAGTTCAAATTCATAGAATAGATAAACAAAGAACATTTACTCATTTTATAAAAGTGGTCTGCCCAGGGCATATTAAATCTCACATTCTTTAAAGTTTTATCGGTGAAGCATAGGACTTTTCAGGAACATGCATACTTTTTATAAAATTAAAAATGCCATCTAACCCAGGTTAAAACAATAAATAAAAATTTACATGCTGAGTTTCCCTTTTGAGGACATAGTCAAACAGATTGCACCTGTACTTCCTTTTGAACATTCTCCCACCTTCATAATTTAATGCACTGATATAAACTCCTCCCATTAACAGCAATACTTGACTCTATTGTCTGGTCTCATATATCTAATTGCTGTAAATAATTGAAATTAAAATAAAGATGTTCTTTAATGTTAATAATCTTAGAGATATAAATTATAGATTGAGAGACAGTTTACAAGAATTCAGCTTATTCAAATAGTGTAATATTTTTTCCACAAAATCCTTTTTAAAAAAAAAAATTGTTCTTTACTCAAGGTTTGCTAGAGCCTTCCTTTTAGACGCACTGTCATAAGAGATCCTGGATTCTTTTAGACTGGACTGTATATCTCTCATTAGAGATTTGTTTGTTTTTCTGTTGGGTTTTTTTTTGGGGGGGCGGGGGAGGTTATTTACTTCATAGTAAGCACCTAAAATCATTTGATCAAATTTTAGGCACCTTCTATTGCAATAAGCACAATTATATTGTTACTATGGAAAAAAACAGCACTAATTATAAATATGAGATGGTACTGGTTCTATGATGTACTTTCATTTCAAAGATGGTATAAAATGAAAGAAAGTATAATATACAAGCAATGGAATATGGAAGCAAGTATTTCCTGCCTTGCAATGCAGAAACTCTAGGATTCTTTTTATGTTTGTTGGGTACTGAGCCTTAGATAGGCTTGATGCCTGCCATTTTTATTATCAACCTTTCATAATTTCTAAATCAACCTTACCATAACTTGGAACACATAATAACTACTGCCCGCCAGTTGTGTGCTCCTACTCAATCTGGTTTCCCTAAGCAGGGCTAATGTTGGGAATCTATGTTCTTAGAAGTCTCTGTTTCCCCTTATTGACCTTACTGCTGTTTTTCTTTCTTTCTTTCTTTCTTTCTTTCTTTCTTTCTTTCTTTCTTTCTTTCTTTCTTTCTTTCTTTCTTTCTTTTTTTAACTTTACCTCTGTCTGTTTTCCTGCTTAGTATATTAGCCTCTTACTGGACCTTGAGACTATATAAAACCTAGACTCATGTCTTAGTTTTTTCAGGTTACTTTAACAGAAAAACCTTAGACTGGATGGCATATAAACAACATAACTTAATCTCTCACAGCTCTGGGGCCTGGAATTCTTGGATCAGGGTGAAAGCAAAGTTGGGTTCTGGTGAGAGCCTCCTTCCGGGTTGTTGACTCTTACTTATCTTTATATGCTCTCCTGACCGAGAGCCGAGAGAGAAGAGCCATTCATGGGGCTCTACCCTCATGACCTCAACTAATTCTAATTACCTCCCAAAGACCCATATCCTGACACCATCATATTGGAAGGTAGGATTTCACTATACAAATTTGTGGAGGGACACAAATATTCAGTCCATAACACCTGGCTTGATTGCCAACATAGAATTCCATGTGGCTCTTTCTAGTTCTTTTAGCCTGGGAATTGGGAAGAATCCTGTAATTAGCTTTGGCTGCCCATTTGTTTCCCATGTGTCTCTATTTTTCATTGCCCTCATCCACCTCCTCAGAGATCAGTACCTCTTGGAACCAAAGCTGTGGTCACTCTGCCTTCTCGGCTCCTATGTTGTTCTGTGGGTTTCCATTCATGGATCACCTCTTCTCCAGAGCAGCACTGGAATCTTGCAGCCTCCCAGCAGAGCTAGAGTGTGCATTTCTAGATGTCAACCGACCTGTGTTTTGGAGGTCCTAGAGCATGATGGCCAGTATGGCCTGGATAATGCCTCTCCCACCACCATCGTGATGAGGTTCTGTACCAATGACCAAAACTCAACCATAATAAGATAAAAAGCTCATCTCTGCTGTACACTTTCAGACTTCTAGGTCAAGTCTTCTTTAATTAATGGTACCTTGTTTTATATTTAGTGTGGATTCAAAACTCAGTTGCCAACATGGAATTCCCTTGTGTTCGATTAGAATGATGTGGTGTATGAACTTGATTGCTGTCATCTACCTGGGCTCATGCTAGTCTCTTCTCCCTATCCACTGTCCTGGTCCCTGAACTGTCACCACCCTGGTCCATGATTTGCTGGGTATCTGTGAGAGAAGGGGGAAAAAAAAGGATAAAGCTATTAGATCTTTCATTCCTTTGTTTTACATCCAGCCTCAGTAGAATGGGAAATGTGAACATGTAATAAAAGGAAAACGTAATTTGGCTTGAAAGACCTGGGTTGAAAGAGGTAATTGTCACTTACCATCTGTGAGACCTTAGACAAGTCTTCTAATCTTTGGGACTGTTTCTCCCTTGTAAACTAAGGGCCAATATCTGCCCTGTGTGTATCATTCTAGTGCGACAGAGGATCAAAAGAAGAATGACATAATAAACATGAAAGAGCTCTGTGAACTTAAAAATGATGTATACCAAAAAAAGAAAAAGAAATAATCATTATACAGGGTTGGTCAAAAGTAGGTTTACAGTTGCGAGTACTTGAAATATAGAGTTTATTCTTGTGTTATTATTTCTTAATTATTGTATTAGTTTCTCTTTAAGCAACTGTAAATCTACTTCTGCCCCACCCTGTAATAGACACCGTCTTGTCACGTGATGTCCATTCTCCATCCCTTTCTTTCTCATCTGGCCCCAATATGCTGAGCACCTCTGGCTGCTTTGGGATTTGCTGAGCTGGCCTTTTGAGATGATCCGTGGTTACATACCAATTTCACACACTAACGGTTGCCCCAGATTAGCTAATTTTAAGTTAGAAATAGATGTGAAAAATGGCGGCAATGCCTGTATGTGGAAAGCAAACTTGAAGTTTCAGCACGCAAGTTCAAGACAGGGATTGAACGCAGTGTGCTTGAACCCCCTCCCGCCTCCCGCTGCACTTCATTTTGAAACGCACTTCAGTCCCACGCTTTTCTGCAACCTGAGCAATAAAGTCACACTTTTCACACACAAAGCCTTTTCACATCTAAAAAACAGACACATTGTAGATTTTTACTCATTTGTATTCACATTTTTCCATAGAATCTCTTTGTCGGAAATGCCCAATTTTCAGGCTGCTTCATTGAGTGATCTTTAAGCAATGGTCAATCCTATTTGTGTTACATTTACAGGACTCCTTGAATTTCCTAAACTAAAGAAGAGAATCTGCTGTTTAGCTAAGAAATCTGTTCAACCTAATACAGATTTTATACCTCCTTTTAAGTCCCAGCCTGAGCTCTTTTTTCCAGTTTTTCAGATAAAAATAGAAGCACTTATTTCTAACAAACCTATGAATGTAGCACATATCTCTATCATTAAAGGCCAACAGCATCTTTCTTACATAATGGAAATATGAGTCATCAACTCTAAATCTGATGGGGTCCTAATTCAATTAAATCATTACATTCTTGTCCTTTACTGATTTTTTTCTTTTTTTTTTTTTTTGCCTACAGAAAACCATGCAATGAATGTGTTACATGGCTATTTTTAAATGGTATGTGCATTCAAAGAGGGGGGAAAAACACAATTTAATGCTTAAAAAAGGGGAATAAATTGCTGATCTTTTTTTCTTCTTTCTTTCTTTCTTCCTTTTTTTTTTTTTTTTTTTTTTTTAACAAATGGCTGGGAGGGTTATAATGTATTAGATTTTTTTTTCCAGAGGTAATCTTAGATGTGGAGTGAATGAAGTGAAGTCTGTTATCAATCCATAACATCTGCTGCAGTGTCAAGTGATGAAATGGGTGACTCCAGAGCCCAAGACAGCTGGGACGGCTTTCTTAATGCAGGAGGGTATTGTGCAAACAAACAGACACTGATACGGTCTATGGTTGTCACAATTATTCAGGCTGGTGATACATCTTCCCGTATTAGCTGCTTGAGCAGTCCTATTTCTTTTAAAAGTAAACTACTGTATAACAATCACCATGCTGGCCTGTGAGTCAGTGGGTACAAATAGAATAAATACCCTGGAAATAAAAATAAATAAATATAAATTAAAATTTATCACCAGAGCAATAAACTGAAAAACAGATGCAAGATGCAACAAAACAAGACAAAACACGTAGATGGAAAGCAGGGGAGAGAAAAAAGAAATAGAGATTCAAAAACGCTACTCAAAAATAGAACAAAACAACTATGAATTAACATTTTCTGTAATCTTTATAGTGTGAGAGGTTATGTGTAGTTTAAGTTAAAGATATTAAAAACACTGGTTGGTGCAGTTAATTTTAATGTATGCTTTTGCTGAGGTTAGTGATCAGCATCATGAGAACAGTTATTAAAAATGATGAGGCCTAAGTTTTAAGCATGGGTAAAGGTTCTATAAAATTAAGAAAAGTAATAACTCAGCAATTTATTATTACATAAATCTATATTTAAAGGAACTACTGAATTTAATTACAAATGGAAGTTTGATTTCATCCAGACAAGCTTTCCGGTGGATATGAAAATGTTCTGATTCTAATTGGAAATTTTATAGCCTGCACGTGACTTGAAGATCAAATAATACATATGAAAGCCTCAAATATATAATCTGGCTTTTGGATAAGCAATCTAGAACCCTTAAGTTCTCTGTGCCATGGGTACCGAGGAATCACTGACAGCAACATTGTGTTCGTGAGCTCATCTAGTCTCATCTAATAGTTGTGCAGGTGTGAAAAGTAAACATGGAAGAGGTAAAGGTTTCCCTAGCACACCGCTTACTTTGACTCCGTGCGTACTGCAATACATTAAGCTGATCTCTGTTACCAATATACCCAGGGAAGAGGTAAAAGCAAGCCATTCTCTGTTTCTATTTACAAAGTGGTACCTGAAAATCAGATAAACATGGAAAATGAAATTCAGGTCACTGAGGTTTTATAGATACCTATTGGTTCTTATAAAATTAGGAAAAACACCCAAATATCTGTTCAGATATTTTTATTTTAAATTTTACTAGGTGTACATTGGTATAGATTTTGTAAACATACATTTTCAACTGTGCATTCACTCATGATTGAGTCAAATGCAAGTGCCATGAAGGTCCCCACATGCCTAAATTGGTGTTTCTGTAAGAAATGGATCCTACCTTAGTCATCATTATATATTTCTTAACACATCACTCACTGTTTGGCGAATAGCAGGTGTTCATTAAATGCTGATTCAATTGACGTCACTTTTTTGTTGTTGTTTTGAACAAGCCAAAATAAACTCAGTTATCTCAGAAATCAGGTGTAAATATTATGAGAATGAGACATCATTGCTCATTCATTCATTCAACAAATACTTGCTGAGTCCCTCCTGCGTGGCCTGCTCAGTTCAACATTTTAAAGGTAACACAGTGAAACAGTGAGATGGAACAGCTCTTGCCCTTAGGAAGCTTACAGTCTCCCAGAAAATGCTGACATCGAGCTAGTAATCCTAAGTGTTACAAAGGAAAAGTTCAGGGCACCTGACCCACGTGTAAACACAAACTCAACCTAGTTTGGGATAAGATACTATAGAACCATAGATGATTTCTCCAAGGAGCTGGCCTCTTAGGTAAGGTCCACGGAAGATATAGGGTTTCTCTATGGAAAAGGGGAGGTCACGAGGCTGTCATTCTAGTCAGAGAGAAAGGTGCAAACAAGAAAAACATGACGAGTTCCTAAACCCAAAGAAAGCAGGAGTAAGTGAGGACTAGAGCCTGAGGAGAAGGAGCAGGCAAGGTGCTTGGAGACAGGAGTTGTTACGTAAGATCAAGTTGAAAAGACAGGTCTGGCCACATTGTGCAGAAGCTTGGAATTGGGAATAATATTCAAAATATGTAACCATCATTAAAAGATAGGCATCAAACATTGAGAAAATGCTCCCTGGTCTGAACTTTAATTTTAACCGCACCTCCCCCCCAAAAAAGAAAGGAAGAAAGAAACCAGTGGTTACATATATGAGTGCAGAGTACAGAACAAAAGTCTGAGTCCTTAAATGATTGTGTAGGGTCCAATAGTCTAGAATCATCACCCCAGGGTGGTTATATGCATAAAAATAAACACATATTATTTAAATCAGATATCTGTGATTGTCTTTGATATTGGCAGCTTAGCTTTATCTAAACTAAAATAGTCGTCTACACAGCATGTTCTGGGCTGAGACAGAATTACAGGCTCTAGAGGGTGACTACCTTTTCAGGTAAAGTCTGATGCCTGATACCCTGAAGAACCATTACCCCGTCTATATAGTGGCAGTAAAGGGAGAGTTTACACCAAATAAGCCTTGTTTGTTCATTTGTTTAGTATTTTTAATAGTCAAAAATACTGATCTGACCTAAAATAAGCAGATAGTAGGCAGAAGTTTGGGAACCCTGGAATCATTCTGTGACAACAGCCAATCAATCCTCCCAAATTGCTGCACCTTCCTATGCTTAAAGTAAAAGTAAAAGGTATCTAATATGACCCACATTTAGGGCTTATATTCAACAAGTGTGCATCTTTTGTTTCATATTTGTTACTTTTGAGACTGGTTCAAGAACACTTTTCACAAGTGACTCCTTCCCCATAAAGTACCCCACCCCCACTGGCACTCCCCATTCCCCTTACCTTCATCCACTTCATCTCTTCCCATGGCGCTTTTCTTTATATAACATACTTTGAAACTTACTAATGTACTGCCCTCCCTGTTTACTGCCTGTGTTTTCCCACTGGAATAAAAGTTATACAAAGAAAAGCATCTTCTGTTTTATTTAGTTGATGTGTCCCAAATATCTAGAACAGAGCTTGGCATAGAGCAGGCGCTGTGAATATTTATTCAATTGAGCTTCAGTGATGTGGCTTGTTTGGCTCCTAATTCAGTCGTGCATTGCTGTTGTCTGCCTGTCAATCTTGCTATAGGCTGTTGACTCCAGCTGGTGGAAGAGGCATGCCCACCCTTTGTCCTGAGCTGGAGATGGCCCGTATCTCCTGCACTCATATTCCATTGGCAAGAGCTCCAATACATTCATGTATAAATGTAAATGTTTAGGGGGCAGAGACCTATCTGTCATGTTTACAATGATATTCTCAGTAGTTTAAACATTGCCAACAGCATTAAGGATTCAAGAAAACTTTGTTGAATGAATGAATGCTGCTTAACAGTTAGAAATCTATTATATGCAAAATGCTGTGCTGAATCTTATCGGGGTCCAAACTTGAGTATATTATATGAGGTTCCTTAAGTAATAAAGCTTTAGACTCTAGTAGGGAAAAATAAATATTGTACAAATAATGCCACAATAATATACACGAGAAAATAATAATAATAAATGCCTTCAGTACAAAAAAGTGAAGGAGACACCATCCTTGTGAGAAATACACTACAGTCTTCTTTGAAAATGTAACAAATGAGCTGGACACTGCAGAGCTGATTGAATGTCAACAAGTCAAGGTCAGCAGTTGAGAAGTTTGTGATTGATAAACAACACAGCATATTCGAAGATGTTGAGATGAGAATTCAAGGACAATACATTCAGAGAATAGTAAGTAGTCTTGAAAATTGTTAATCTTTTTTTAAAGAAAAACAGCTATCATCGCCGTATCTTTTCTGTGAAAATTACTGATGGGCTTCCATTGAATGGATGACCATCCACAAGGGACCACTGAATCTGCAGACAATCTTTATTCTTGAAATCCTTTCTGATGGTAATAGTATGGGTCATAAAACTCTTTAATACAGCATATTTCTCATTTAGTAATTAAAAAAAGATATTTCCAAAGAATTTTCCACACTTCAAAGAGACGTCCTACAGATGTAACTGAGCATGATGTCAGCAAGCAAGACATACAGGTTTTGTTTGCTTGTTTTTTAAACTTTGTAACTAACTCAACCAAATAACTCAGTTGGTTATGTTGGGGTGGCTATGGTCTATCACCCTCCAAAGTATCAACTCATGAATTTGCTGTCCTTTTGTTTTTACTTAGGACATAGGTCATGTTTAGATGATAAATAGGTGAGATTTACTCACTTAAACTCCTGTTGTTTATGTGAGAGGCCCAGGGCTAAGTGATGAGGATAAAAAGATAAGTATTGTTACATTTGTTTTATATCAGAACTCTTGAAAGGAGAAGGTTTTTCAGAATTAAAAAGAATTATTTTGCACTTGCTCATTAACAGCAAATACTCTCAACTGGTATTTCTCTCTCATTCTTCTTTTGTTGTTCCTCTCTTTTCTTTCTTTCTTTCTCTTTCTTGTTTCCTTCCTTCCTATTCAATACTTCCCCTATGTCGAGACTAATTCATATTTTTGAAAAATAGTTTTTTAGAACCTAAACATTCAGAAAGTTTCTCTAATATTTGTAATATTTTAATGATATAATACTTTATAGGTCAATATATTATTTCTTTACTTAGTTAATGACTAACTTTATCATGACATATATACTCCATTTAAAAATATCTCTTCAAGTGCATTTGATAAAAATGAAATTTGGTATTCCAAGGAATCTCAACTGAGCTTGATTACTTTAAAAAGGAAAACTTGTTCTTTCTTGCAATGGTATTTGTATCACTGAATTTCTATAGCTGAAAATGTATTCAGGGACTTGAGAAGACATCCTTCAGTTTCCTGTTTGCTCTTTTGCAAACTGTGATTGAGAATCATTATTGCTGATAAATCAATTTTATCAGTGAAAACCAGTTTTTCAAATGAAACAATGTATTAGAATAAAATAGAGTAGGGGTGAAAATATTATATTTCATTGCCCAGAGAAAGTATAAACTTTGCTTCTGAAACTTACTTTTAAATGAACATATATATTGAGTTAGGATATAATTCTTATTTGGTAAACAGAAGAGTTTGAAGAAAGTTTCATTTAGGCATTGACAATTGATGGTAGTTGGAAAGAAGAATTATTTTTCCTCTAAAGAGTTAGGATACTGTGGGCCATGGAGGCCGGTCACTTGGTAAAGCTTTGTCCCTGGGTGCGCGGTGATAATGGAAAACCACAACTGAAATGATATTCTTTGAGTTGGTTCCTACAAGGTGATTTCTCCACAGGCTTTTTTTCATACATGACTAAGTTTGCCACTATAGTTCCAAAACCAGATATATACATTTCTTTCTTGAAGCTGGGCATGAATTTGGCTTTTCTTTCCTCAAGGAAAAAATAGGCCAAACTGTACTGCATCAAGATGCAGTCTGTCTTGCTCCATCTGTTGCCTTGAAAAGTTTCCTGGTACCACTTACTTTGGTGCTCCCCCCACCGCCCCCAGCCGTTTATCATGGACACCTTTGTCAATATCAACAAGTAACCATTAGGGGCATTTCACTTTTGCTGGAATTTGCCAAACTCTGCATAACCACCTACTTTAAACATTGAAGTGAAACGAGTTCTCCAGTCTATATAGAGTCTGTTTTTTCTTTTTTAGTCATATTTGACCAAAAAAGAAAATTGCTTTAGCCATATTCTCTTTTGTTCTGAATTCATTTTGAACTTGAAATGAATTATGTCTTTGTAAAAAGTTAGTTTAAGGCAGAAAAGAAATGAGCTTTCTTCTTTTTTTCCCCTCAGTCTCACCAGTTGCCTTTATATTTCATTGCTAGACATAATTATTGCATCATTTAGGTCTCAATACAATGCCAACATTGCTACATCATGATAGCAAGCCACTGATAAAGTCTTTTGATTAGTCACAGACAGCTTTTGTAGGTGTCAGCTTGTATTCACTGCTGGCATCTTTTAAGCAATTTGGTTCTTCAGCAACTTTGTATAGTCCTTCAGTTAATTACTGCTCATGCATTCTGGGGATTGAGTGGAGCTGATGGATGTCAGTACCCTTTCAGGATGCTAAACAGGTGATTCCACAAATCCCAAAGGTGCCTGAGATGAGGCTAGTAGAATTATCCATAGCTATTTTCTAATTTCTGCAAGTAAATCCAGGTAGTCACATACCTTCTGTCTTGTTTTGAGAAATCCCCAATCTCTATAGTCAAAAATTTTTCCCCATCAATTTAATATGGTTCCTAATGTCACTCTATTAGAAATTGACTCCTATGAGCCAGCTGTTTTTTTCCCAGTTATCACTCAATAGTATGAAATTACTCTAAGAAAGATTAATAATTAATAAAGCATTATCACCTCAAGAAGAAAGTGTTTGTTTTGTTATTTCTTAGAAGGAAATAATAGGGTTTTGTTTTGGTTTGGTTTTTGGTTTTTTTTGAAATAAGGACATGGTTTTAGAAAGAGGAGGTTTTGATGCCCATTTTAGATCTGCCATTTTCTAGCTATGACATGGATAAAGTTACCCCACCGCTCTGTAGGTCAGAGAATAATAAACCCACTTGTCCCATTCACCTTCCTCACCGGGCAGTTGTTAAATACAACTAGGTTAAATACATTAGTATAAGTGCAGGAAGAGAAGCAGGATAGTGTGGTGACAAAGAGTGCCCATTCTGGAGCCAGAATGAATGGAGTTAAGATCCCACCAGGCCACTGAATACCAACTGAGTGACCTGCCTGTGCTTAGTCACCTATTTAGTAAAATGGGAGTAATAATATTAACTACCCATGCAAAGTGGATTGTGATGGATAATTGAATGAGTGTTTGAGGCACTTAGAATAATGCTTAGCACCTAGTAAGCACAGCAAAACTGCTGTTACTGAGTATGTTCTAGAAGCTAAAAGTGTAGAAATCATACAGAAGGCTTTATGATAGCTGGACATGCATGGTCCCCTGTGAAGATGAAACAATTCTCATAAGTTTTTATGGAGCAAGGTCAAAAGGAATAGATCTAAGACATGGACAGAGATCTGGGAAAAGTTATATAATGGGGAGCTCTGGGTCCTAGAAAGCAGCAAGAAAATAATTCAGGAAAGAGAAAGCAGATTTGGAGCACAATGACTATCAGACAGGACTGACAGAAAGCTGGGAAGTTATACACTTAAAAATTTGGTTTAGAGTTGGCTCACATTTTAGTTCTTGCTTTCTCATATGTAATGGAAAGTGCATCAGGTCAAAATGAAAAAGTTTTTAGAGATTAAAATAATTTTTTTTAATTTTATTTATTTATTTCAGAGAAAGGGGCAGGGAGGCAGAAAGAGAGGGAGAGAAACATTGATGTGAATGAGAAACATTGATCAGCTTCCTCTCGCACCGCCCCCACCCCCACCCCCCAGCAAGGGAACTGACTTGCATCCTAGACATGTACCTTGACCAGAAATTGAACTGGTGACCCTTTGGATTGCAAGATGATGCCCAAACCACTGAGCCACACCAGTCATGAGATTAAAAGAATTTTAACACTTTACATGTATATTTATCTTCTCATGTTATACATCCCACCAGGAATAAGTCAATGGAAGATACCTGAAAATGATATGCCTTTCAGAAAAAAAACCTACCAGAAATTACGCAAATAAATGTAAGTTTTTCTTCAAAGTGAACATCTTCAGTTATAATAACCAAATAAAAACATAGTAAATATACAAAAACATAAACAACATACAGTCATTCCAGCCAACAATGTTGCCATTGCTAAATATATTTTTAGAACTTTTTCTTGAATTTCTTTCAGAGTCAAATTTTAAGCTACATAGAGAAATCAGGCATTAACTTAATCGCTACACCTGTTATTTCATTTCCTTGTTTTCTTCATTAGTTGGTTTCCTCTGTTGAAGATTTCTAGGTTGCAATTAACACTACCAACCTAGCATTTTTTACTCCTGGGACAATCATGCTTTTGTTCCTAAATAATTTATTTAACTCAATCATCAAACAACTCTTTCTGTGCAGTCCCAGATAATAAATACTTTAGGTCTTGCCGGCCATCTTTGTCACAACTATTCAAATCAGCTGTAGCAGCTTGAAAGCAGTCAGAGACAATACGTAAATAAGTGCTCATGAAGATATTCCAATAAAACTTTATTTACAAAAACCAGTGGTGGGCCAAATTTGGCCAAAGGGCTGCAGTTAGTAGACATTTGATTTAACCCCTCAGATATTGATGAGAATAATTTACTTTTCATTCAGAATAAGGACTAAATGATGACGTAACATAGTACCTGATATACTCTGGGCACTCAAAACATGTCTTTCTTCCTTTCCCAAGGGCTGTAATGTAGTGGAAATCATGTGAGCTTGGATCCAGAAAACTGTTTCAGTTCTGGCACAATTAGTTACATGATTCTTTGAGCTTCAGATCTCTCATCTAGGAAATGGTATCAACTTCTGTTACCTTATGAAACTTAAATAGGACAAAGTATGCAAAATTTCTGCCCCAGAAAATGTGTAAAAAACTAGCTATTTCAAACTCTTTCTGGGGATTTTTATTTCAAAGGGTTAACCGACACCTTTATATCCCAAAAAGCAGATAAATCACTCTTATTATTTCTCATCAATAGAAGCAGATATTGAAATTCCCAATTGTTCTTTTTTAGAAATCAGTTTCCATGAGAGAGAAATTAAGGCGCCTCTTCCTCAGGTCTCCTAGAACTTTAGAACTAAAACCAACTGTCAAGATCAGCCCATCATTCTCACTTTACAAGTACAGAAATCGAGACTCCTAGAGATTAAATGGCATGCCCGAAGGCACTCGGCAGCTCAGGCGAAGGGTTCAGACCAGGTCTCCAGGCTCACCATGCTCAGACCAGGATATTTATACTCTAACATGCAGTCGCCCCACTGCAGTGGTTTTCATACTGAGTAAGGCTTGAAGCGGGTTCTGTACGCTTGGGCCATCTGGTTTTACATGTTAGAGTTGGCAAACACAGAATCACGTAACCCACTTGTATTGCAAAGTTTTTGGCTCTGGCCAATTGCAGTGAAGTAAATTCAGTAAATGGGGAGGATTCCTCATGAACCCCCCCACCCCCACCACTGCCCCATATCAAGTGAGGCATTTAGCAGAGAGACTGGCTGACATCCATGGCTTGAGATAGAGCTTCGGTGACATCACTGAATGAGTGCACTTGCATTTTATAGGATCACACCCCGGAGGGCCCATGGCACGCTACACACGGTTCTTCCCTGCTGATATAACTTAGAAAATGTCACTGCGCAAACCTTGCGGCATATATGGCATTTTGAGCACACTGAACAATGGCATGACATTTGGAGCTGCTGAAAGCGGAACCACATGGTGTCTACACGGCACACATCCTAAATACCACCCTTCTTTTGTTTCCTCTTCCCTTTCCTATTTGCTCTCAATCACCCTTACCTCTCCTACGGACCAATGTCTGTATTTTGCCCTTTCTTAAGCTCAACACGACTGGAGCTTCTTTAACATGAAATCCTTATGTTCTTTATAGCATTCGAATACAATTTCTTTTTATTTTGTTATTGTTTTTCATTGTTACTTTTCACGCAAAGAGACATCTAGCAATTAAGATGCTCTTCAAACAATTTTCCTAAGAAAATCCTTTTTGGTTGCTAGGGTGAGATTCTTCATCATTTCGTTTGAGTGTGAAACTGTTCAGATATATAAGTATTAGTCCCATACAACATTTCGGTCACTGCCAGTTTACCCTAAATGTTTCTTATATATGATGCTCATGTAACAGCTATCTCTGTAAATAAGAGTTTTTAGAAGTATAAGTTTTTAAAATGTCAAGCCTATGCATTTTATTATTGAAAAACTCAAATTAAACTCATAGAATTTAGCATCCATGTTAATTGGAATGACTGATGTTAAAGTGCACTTTTTAAATGTACTATTTTTACATGTCAGTTAGCTTTCTCTGCCTTCTTTCATACTGGTTTTTCCTTTGCATTAAAATACATTGCCAATTATATCTGCAATAAAAATCGAACATATAACCATGTATATTTGTAAGGAGAGCAATGAATATACCTCCCCGTTCTCATTTATGCTTTCAAAAGTTTACTGCAGAGAGGGTATAAGGGGACTAAATGGTAATGGAAAAAAATACAATAAAGTTTAAATCAAACTACAAATGTTCATTGACATGTGATTAAGGAATCAATGACAATGTAGACCCTATGTTAACCATTTTATGTCACTGCATATTTTTTCCATATATAAAAATCCCTCTGGCAGTTTTGAGTGAGAAGGTGCGCAGACAATATTGAATGACTTGTGGCATGGCCAAGCTGCCACTTCATCAGTCTCTCATCCCAACACCACATTTTCCATTAGGATGTTTCCATCAGGATCAAGTTCCTCTTCGGGGATAAGAGCTGCTCATCTTGTCTCCCTGTTCTTCATAAAGGCAGCCTGAGAAAGCCCCTAATCAGCAGAGTTATCAGTAGCTGATGTAGTTGCTCCTAAATGTATTGGTAAAGGATAGATCTGCTGGCCATTTTAGCCACTCATTCCTGATCCTCCCGGTTGCAATAGCCTCCCCCATCTCTCTCCACTGGTGTCCTTAATGGGCATAATATCTGGTACCAGTTTAACTTATGTGAGATGTTTCATGATTATACTCTTGCGGTATAATTCTAAATCAAGATTTTAACTATGTAACAGAAAGAGCAGAGCACTCATTGAGATAAATCAGAACAAAACAAAAAGTACATGAATTAAAACATCCAAATGATGAAAAAGAAACATTCTGAGTTTCAATTATCTAAGTAATATTCTCAATAATTCATTTTGAACAACTACATAAGGAAGTTTTAAAGAAGAGAAAGAATGAAGTATAAGAATGCCTAATTTTCTAAAATGTATTTATTTTCAAAAATATTTTCCCCATTAACTTGAATTATAATCTTGTTATAGTTTTATCTGCAACCCAAAACTATAAAACAGAAGTAGTTTAATGTCAGGATCCACATTTTAACACTTGTTTGGGTCTAATAATTTGAGACAAATATGGTTATATCATTTGTAGCTTTTGGTAACTTTTTTGTCTCAGTCTATATAAGGAAACATTAAAGTTTTTTTATGTAAATAATTTACTTTATGTCAAAATATAATTTTACATGAAAATGCATTTATATTGACTCTTGATCTAAAGTTAACAAACACACATTTATTGAAGTAAATTTGATAGCACTTTAGAATTCAGCCAGCAGTTCAGAGATTTGAAAACAGGAAATTTGAGAAAATAAATCTTACTAATTCATGAAAGCCCAATTTAATATAGTAAAGGATGAGGATAGAAAGCAAAGAGGCAAGTCACTCTTACAATTTAAAATTATATTTCCATTAACACTTTGAAAAGAATCGTGTTTTATCTGACTTGGTAATGAGACAAAAGTTTCTAAAAGAGCAGTCTCTGAAAAATATTTGTGAGCACAATGAGGAAATGAAAGAAAAAAAGAACAGTCTGAAAGCCAATAGGTGCTAAAAAGAAAAAAAAAGGAACATTATAAAACACCTTTTCAAAGGTCTTCTAATGTACAATATTTAAATACAAACAGTAACTAGTGTTACACCAGCTGCTCTCAGGTTTGCAAAATATATCAAAGTGCAGCATATTGGAATTAGTCCTGAGTTTCCATTTACTTTATCTATCCAGACACATCAATTCTTTTTACTCCAGCCTGATAAAGTGGAACTGCAGCAGACAAATGAGCTAGTGGAGCTGACATAATGTGTTTGTCACAAAGAAGCGCTGGATAAAAAAGCATGACTTTGATCCTCAATGAGGTTACTATTTTACAGTACCATGAATTTAATTCCAACTTGATGCCCTAAGTCGCCATCACTGTGTATTGGCCAAAGTTTGTTCCTGTTTCATCTCCAACTGTTAAAAGGTTAACTCCTGCAATCCTTATATAAGTAAAATTCCAGCCCCAACTAAAAAGTAAATTAAAAATTATGTGTAAAGAGTTGATTAATGGTTTTTGTAACATGATAAAAGCTACCATGAGTTGCTGACTAAGAAGTAAGCTAGCACGTTCATGACTATTTTCACAAGCCCAAGGTGTAAGGTTGTCATTTTAAAAGGTGCTTGGTTTATATTTGAATAATCATGCTGGAGAATTGTCAGAGAATTAGTTTTCATGTTTTATGTAAAATAACATATAAAATACAATACAGAAAATATTTGAGCATTTCAGATATAAAAAAGCTATTCTTTTTTTTTTTTTCAGAAAGATATTTTTGATAATAAAGATCTTGGTTGGAATTCTGAATGCCATGAAACATTGGCCTATTTCATCACTGGGCTCTTCTATTTAAGTAAATTAATTCGAGGTTTTTATTTAGCCTATCAGACAAATAAAAATACCATAGAAGGAATCTGCCGCTGGTGAGCAGACGTAGGGAGGGACAGAGCGAGGGGCTGCCAGAGACCAGGCGTCTCAGCAGGTGAGTAAACACTGCCTCGAACAATTATAATGGGGAGAGAGAGTCTTTCTCTGACACTTGGTCTGCAGCATCGCAGACCAAGAAAATTTTCTTTTAATTTTTTCATAGTTTGTAGATCATTAGCCCAACAAATGAAGAAGTGGGATGTGATGAATGAAACATGTACTGTGAATCCAAATCAATACATTAATCCCAGTCTGGCCATAAAGCATATGTTAACATAATGGGATATCAGGAGGAGAAAAATATTGTCCCTGCCAGCAATACTTAACAATTAAAATATATCTCTCCAACCAAATGTTCAGCTGAAACATGCTAAAGAAGTTATAATGTGTCATATTACAAAGTTATAGTTACAGCCTACCCAGGGATAATTATTCCTTATTAAAATAATTAAAATAACATGCCTGCTCATACGCTTAAATAATCCTTTTTATAATATATCTTTCAGATTGACTAATGATGAGCAGCAATATTGACAATACAAATCAGCACCTCTTTTCACAAGATCTTCAGTTACAGTTATATTTTCAGCCATTCAAAGAGCTCACATGCACACTTTCCATCAGCAGTGTTTCCTTACGACTAGACATCCTCAGACAGACAGGGAGGCAGAGGGGAGTGGGATCCAGGGCGCTCGAAGAGGACTTAGGTTTACCGTATGGAGGGACCTCGGCTGCACCAATCCAAGAAAGTCAGGGCTTGTAAGAAAGATCACTATATTCCTCTTTTTCTCCATATCAATTGGTGAGATTTGGTTAGTCGATAATTACTTAAAAGTTAAATCTGTCTACCTCACCAATGCAGTGGAGCTAGACTCATTTTGATTTATTTTGGGAAGCAAAATTAGGTAATGAGAAGAAATGAAGTCTGAAAAGTCAGTGTTAAGACTGTCCCCTCAAACTTGTGGGAAACTTACATGCAGAAATTACTGTCTGCTGGTGTCCAAATTCTCTAAGGACACATGAGGAGGTATGCCACTATTTCCCACAGATACGACCAGTTTAGGGACTGAAGCCAAGAACCAAGATGACCATTATTAGCAAGTATCCAGCTGCCCCAGCGCAAATCCTCCATGGCCCTGGTTCAGAACACCTGTGCCTCCTGGTGTCCGGACAGCCCATTGACCAAAGACGTTCTCATTGCCTATGGGGCAGAACAAAGAAACAATGAAGTCAGTACTTATCAAAACAGGTTGAAAGATAACTCAGGGCCAGGGAGGCAACGCTGCCTGCCAAACACATGCTCCAGGTTACTGTGCTAATGCCCAACTTTCTATCTGGTTGAGTGAGTTGGGCCTCGCAAATGGATTACTTTCAGATTTTCATGAAGTTTCATCCCTTCTCTTTATCAGGTAGCAAAAACATCCTGTTGGTAAAGGCTACGGTCAGTGGATAAGCCTCTCCAGGCTGGATTTGGGAGCAGAGTTGATGGAAGAATCAAATTGCTGTTCTTAAATTTTAACACGACTCTATGATGCTAGCTATCAACTAGCAATAATACAACACTATCCTTCTGTGCTCATGAAACTTCTGTGAGATCAGTCGATAATGTTTTAATTTTCTAGAATTTAGAATTGAAGTCAAGAGAGAATTTTCCAGGTCTCTCACACCTAGCTCACTCTTGTTCCCAGGATGCGCACTGTCACTGCTCTGTCACATTTTCAGCAGTCGAGACAAATTACTGAACGCAGAATTAGCAAGGCTGGCAGAGTACCAACAACAGAAAGGAACTTGAAAATAGTAGAGAAATTCAGTTCTCTTATGGTGACACTACTGCTGAGACCCACAATAAGCCAAATAACAAATTTCACATGTGAAGAGTGAGGAGAGCCTGTTTGTTTATTTTACTCATTCTGCTTAATACAGCTATATTAATATTAATAGAAAAGTCATCTAAAAGTTAGTAAGAAAGTATGTGGGCATATCAAACAAAAAAACAAAATCTATGTTCTTTTTCTATTTATTCATTGAAAAATAAAAGAAGACTCAGATGAAACTAATAGCCCGCCAAAAAGACAATAGAATATATAAACTACTTATCTGTTATAACTTCAAATTCAGGGAGATGTGGGGTAATGTGACTTTGAACTCATTTAACTGTTTCATAGTGAAGCCTGACATCCTGTGGCCTCTCAAAATACTACATATTTATGTGAAAATAGAGATTTTTAATTTGATTTTTATGCTTGAGTTGCCAATTCTCCACATATGATTAGAAGACAATTAATAGACTCTGATCTGAGTTTATCTAGGTAATTAAAAGTAAAAACCTTTCTTCTGACAGTATGCACTAAGTCTATGCCAAGGGTATGCTTTTACAGTTACAATTGTCACACAATGAAATACTTCATTATATCAGTTTTTAAACTCAGTGTTCCCTTGTTTCTCCCTGTGGTGCACAGCCACATGGCTAATTCCAATAGGTTTCACCATTGTAACTTAGATTCTTAAACCGGGAGAGATGGTACAGTTCAGCCCTGTTGTTGCTAATTAGGTATAAATGATGAGAAGAGCCTTGTAAACAGAGGTACAGGTGTTGCATAAAGGCCCACGTAAGAGCCAAGACTGCAGTGCCCTCAGTCTTATCTAAATACTAGATAGAAGTACTGGGTGCCTTCTATATGCCCAGGTGACATCAAATCCTAGTGAAGTACACTCTAAACTCAGCCAAACCTTCTGCCTTATTATTTTAGACCAATCACAACATACAATGAACATCCATTGTATTTTCCTCGAAGATAATGTGGTTTGTTACGACAAATATTATTTTCAGCCTTTTAAATATTCTCTGTTTGATATGATTCCTTTTGTATCCTTCTTCCATAAAATTATATATCTGAAACATTTTACATTCAAAATCAGTAAGATAAGCTTAAAAGCATTTTTTGAGAACAGACTAAAATAAAATATACATATTTACCTTTGAAATCTGCTAATTGTACATAGGATTTCACTGACTACAGAAATTATCACAAAGGGTTTAGTTCTCCAAGTTACTTGACTATTTAGCACAGGGCATGCTATCAAAAAGCCCCCCAGGGTGGGGTGGGGGTGGAAAGGGTTCGTTATAAAGCAAATTGTGGCAGACAGTGACATCTTGTGGATGAAATTATCATGAATCTCACGAAAGCAGTCCAAAAATGCACGTATAAGCGAACTTAACAATATAAATGTGTTAAATTAACAATGTTGGTTTTTAAGTTGGTTATTTGGGATTTGGAATATTGTATGCAATAGAAATAATGTTGTACATGGAGGTAAAGTCCCACGGCGGTCTCACAAAATCCTAATTTGTAATGAGATTGTGAAATGTGATTTACTTTCAAAAATCTTAATTATAAAGTCTTAGAGCTGAATGGCATCTTACAGAACTATTCCAGCCCAACCCTGTCACCGACGAGAAAATTGAGGCTCCAAGAGATCAGGTTACTTCCCAATAGTCAGGGAGGCATTACGATAAGGCAGCTAGTGTGAATGTCTCATATTCTTCCGGTCACACATACTACCTGATGGATAGTACATCCTGGAGCATTTGGTAATTAGGTGTACGCAGCCTAAACCCCTCAGGTAGCAATATATCCTTGAGGAAATGAAATCAAGGTTCCTGAGTATAATGCTAAGAATATGCATTCTTAGTCTTCTCTAGCAAAGAGAATAGGGAGATCAAAGATTTCTCACAGCTTTTATTGAAGCTGAGAGAATACTTCCATTTGTAATTCACTAGTTGGGGCTCCCCTGGAAGGTGGCTCACACTGAGTGGAGACTGGAGGAATGCCAAAGAGAAGGCTGAACATTCGGGAATTTTGCTTTAGTGAGGAGGTTGTTCACTGAACCTTCCTCTAGTTTTAGAAACCACTCCGATTATTTTCGATGTCTGCCCATTTGTTTTCCAATGACTCCTATTCCCAACACCACCAATACAAATAAAACAAAACAAAACAAAATTCCAAAGGAACCAATCCATCGATTGCTAATTACTCCATCAGGACACTTGGAAATATTACAAACAAATGCCAAGTTTCTTTGGCGGGTCCACTGAGAATCAGAAAACACTTACATATTCTTACAAGTGCAGGGGTGCCCAAAAGTTTGTGTCTTAATGGTAATGACTCTCTACTTTTTCCAAGTCTCTGATGAATTTCTACAGCCTGTTTTATCTTGACTTGGACCCCATCAATCTAGCACAATTACTTTCACCAAGATTCTCAATATTCTCTTACTTGTCAAATTCAGTGGTCAGCTCCCTTTGCAGTCTTGTCCTCTGTATTCTTAAAATAATGATGCACTTTAAAGCACATCTGTTTTCTGTCTGAAACATCTCCTAAAGCCATGTACTTATATTGTGCAGCCCACACATAGTGACTAAATGGGGAAAGGGGGACAAATTCTGGCTATTGTGGTCTGTTATGTGACAACTCTGATGGACTTACTCTTTCCGAGTTCTTCATTGGGTTTTCCAAGGCCGTGTTGAGTCTACATCTTAGTTCAATTTCTCCCTCTGCTCATTTCTTCTTTATCTCTCCTTTTCACAGGTTTTAATTCCTAATGAGTATCTTGTGAATCATTTCAATCCACAGTTAAGATTTCTTCTTTTTTAATCATAGAGGAACCATTAAAAGCAAATTAAAATTTGGATCTTCGTGATCTGCCTAGAAACCTCACCTTGTATACCGGGAACCACTCCACTCACCCTTGCAGGCTCAGACTTTCAGTGCTCTGAGTTCGGTTTCATTCCCATGCAGTGGGAACTTACAGAAATATATCATTCAGGTGGACAGCCTCTAGACACTGTTACTACTTACGAGTTCTGCTCTGATCTTTACACCCAGTTCTAATAATTGAGCATCTACTTTCTTTCTCTGACAGCATCATAAACTTATAGCACAAGGACAACATTTAAACCCCTGATTTATGTGATAATTACTGCCTTTTTACATACTGATACTCCAGTTTATTTAGGATTGTTGCCCTGAATGTTTAGTGTTTCAAGGCCTTTGGACATAATTACTAGCTGAACTCAAGTACCATAAATGAAGATTAGCAGCCTTGGTACCAGGCATTGTCCCAGCCGACTGGCTAATTTGATTATAGTTTGTTTCGAATTCCAGTTCCCCATTTCTCCAATGCACTTCATGCTGAACTTCTCTGAACTAAGGATATTCCTTACTGCGAGCCTGAGTTAAGCCCAGCCATTAAATGCAGCTGCAGTTGCTTTCTCATCCCCACCTTGCCTTATGGGTGCTTCTGTTATCAGATCCTGCTACTCACCCCCAAAATCTGGCAGGAACTCTCCCTTCACGTTTCCTCTTCTCTTCCTACCATTTAAAAAAAAACACTTTTCTATTCTAATAAACTCTTGGTGATCACATTGCAATTTGGCCAATACACTTCTTTTAAAGACTTTTGTTGTTTTGTTTTTGTTCTGTTCCTAAGGAGCATTTACATGAGCAGCAGAGACCTCTACTGGTTATTCAGGTTAACTTCCTAAAATGCTCACTTAGTATTAAATGCTGACTTTCTCCGCTTTCTTCCCTATTGGTTGGTGAATGACGTGTAATGTAATCAATGCTATTGTAAACACAAGCTTAGATTTATGCATGTCTTGTGGGGGGAAAAAAGCATGGTACTCTGAGTACTGAGCTGCAGAAGTGAAAATTCACAGACAAGTTAAGAAAAGGACATTAAAGAAATAGCAGATGACAGGTAAAGGGGGTAGTTTCCAGATAATATGGGCAAAGCTAGTGTGACTCTCCCTATGAATAATTCAGGAAGTGCAGAGGACTCCAGCATAAGGTGCCATCCAGTGGAAAAGTGGATTTACTCCTTGAATATCACAAATGCTTGCTTACCCAATTACCCTGTTTTTGATGCAGCAAATTTGAACGACTGACAAAGTTTGTTATCAGTGAATGTGCTGATACACAGCAGATGATTAGGCATAGTTAGTAAAAACATTTCATGAACAATGTCTGCCTTTAGAACTACTTGGGTATTCTAGTTACGGTAACTTTCTTACTTAAGGTATATCCACTTGAATGGGGAAAAAAAAGGAAGAAAGTTTAAAAACACCACTCAGATTCATGGATATCTATGACTTTTGTATAAATTGGGTGGGTGGCATTTAAGATCCTGTGCACAGAAGAACCTTAAGAACAGCTGAGGGAGATAAAAAGAAGATGAGAGATAGCGATGAAAGAGAGAGAGAGAGAGAGAGGGAGAAAGTGAGAGAGAAATTGAAAGAGAGCAATGTACCTAAGACATGCCGAGGAAAATTTTCAAAATTCATATTGTGAATTTAAAATTTGTTAGTGTATCCTTTTAAATTTTTGATGGAGCCCTGGCTGATGTGGCTCAATGGATTGAACACCAGTCTGTGAACAGAAAGTTCACTGGTTCAATTCCTAGTCAGGGCACATGCCTGGGTTACAGGCCAGGTTTCCATTTGAAGGGCGTGGGAGAGGCATCTTATCGATGTATCTCTTGCACATTGATGTTTCTCTTCTCCTCTTTCTCCCTCCCTTCCCCTCTCTCTAAAAATAAATAAATAAAATCTTTAAAAAAAATTTTTGATGGAAAAATTTTGTCTCTGGCCTGTACAGTACGATTATTCTACATAGTACTCCACACTAAACTTTGAGCAATTCCAGGGTGGCTGAGAACAGCTGTTCCTGAATCTGAATCCACCACTGACATTTGTTTCTATTTAGCCTATTTGCATATAACTTACAGAAAATGTGGAGCCTTACTTTGTTACTGCATGGTTAGTGGCAAAATAGCATTCTGGGCAGAAACAGCATGAATAAACCACTCCATGACCGCACCTGCCCAGTGTTTGCTGTATAACGGAATGTGATACATACTAACGTGGGCTGGGAAAAAGCCTTGTTTTACAGGGCTCATCACGAAAAGCTGGCGATTCTAATGAACATTTTTTGCCATGTGGCAGATGACATATTGGGAAAATTATGAGCCTGGGTATCTACCCTAACTCTGCCCCTTATTTGCTATGAGTGGTTTAGTAACTAAATTTTAGTGTCTCCAACTGTAGGCTAGGAAACAGGTATTAAATAACCCAAGGTCCTTGGAAATAGAAATGACAGAAGTGCTGCACTGCAGAAATGAATAATAATTAAAAGATTATATGTGAATTTTTTTCATAGTATAAGACAGGGAGGCAGAAATGTCGCTTTTGATTTTACCAAGAGAGTAAACTGTTACTTATTCACCTGAACAATAGTTAGGATTATCAAGAAAAATATGAGATTGATTACCTTTCATTGTGGCCCAGGGCCAGAAGTTATGCTCTTTTTGTGATGTGATTTGAGTGTTTGAATCATATTGCAAAAATAGGTTCTGTCTAAAAATCTGAATTGGCCAACGAAGCAAGGAGAGGTGGCTGAAGAGTTACGGGACTCAATAACGTCAGGTGTCAGTGGAACTTTTGTTTGTGGGCTCTTTACCCAAAGGTCTTCATGAATGCAGAACAGCTGAAATGGCATTGGTCTGTTTCTAAGAGAAATGACACCAAAAACTTCACAGAAATAGTTTTCATAAAGCTTGTATATTAACAATAGCACCCATGTCCATATAACTTGATGACCTTGGAAGCAGTCCCCACTGAGATAGAGTACTCTGTTCCACATGAGAATCTGTGAATTTTACGAAGCAAGATCAGTACCCACACAACATAACAAAAGTGCTGAAACCAGGCCTGAGGTGTTGTTTACTCGTATTCTATGTCTTTCTGCCGCCGGGACACGCATCATTCAGAAGAGAAACACTCTTGCATCACTACCAGGTAGGGGACCACGGCCCCTATAAAATTTTCTCCTGTCAGTGTTGGGGTGGGGGGCGGGACTAGACAGTTGCTCCCCTGGCCATTCCGCAAATAACCAGTGACTCTCTTGGTTAAATCACCTCCAGTACCAGAGTAAACGTATAGCAACAACAGCCCTGGTGGAATAAATGGAAAAGCAGAGAACTGCTGACAGGAGGTGAAAAGCGGGAATAATTATTTTTATATTGACTAGGAATATACTTACTTTGACACCTTCCTGATTGTGTCAAGATGAGGATTTGTGGCTGAACTTGGGACTGACTACCTACAGGATGATTTTCAGTGCCTCTATTCCCATCAGTAGATTATTTCTCGGCTTGCCAAAATTGATTCTGTTGCTGGAGGAATTCCTTGTAGCTAGTTGTCTCCGTTTGATGCTTATCGGGAAGGATTTGGGCCAGCCTTGTCCTCTCAGGGCTCAGGAGAGTAACTTTCATCTTTCTGCGCTCAGACAAGCCATCGGAGGATACATCCAGGGCTTCTCACTGCATTGCTTTCTGTTCTTCACACTGTCTCGTTTTTGGCAGCTGAGATACAAGCCTTCAAGGAAAACTCAAAAGATTATTTGAAGACATCAATGCTCTCTACTATTGAAGTATTTACTGTTTAAACCTCACAATCCTGTGGAAAGAGAGTGGACTGTCGTGCCTTTGACATATTTAACCCCCTTATGGCTGAAAGTGAACATACTGATAAACATTCTACAGAACTTCATAAAAAGTTGCAAGACTTTGGGAAATTAGAAGAACAGAATAAAGTAGAGGCCTCTGATTGGTGGATCCTGGGTGACTGCAGAGCCAGAACCCAACATGATGACATGTTAAATGGGTTGCTTACAAAACTCCCATCTGGTCTCCATAGAATATAAAATTATTAGCATGGTATAGTGGCAATAATGGATCTGGTTTGGTATCTGCTGTTAAGTATATGACATCGAGTATCTGTAAATTGAAATAGAGTGCTACTATTTCAAGTCAAGGCCTTTGCCACCAACAGTCCTACATTATCTTTCAAAAGAGAAGGCTAAATTGTTGTGACTATTTTAAAGATCCAATGTCGATCAAAAGGATATGATGAGAGTTGTACCCTTAAAAGCCATCCTCATCTAAATGTTAAAGACAGGAGGTTAAATTATATCATTTTTCAAGAACCATTTTCATTATTCATTCAGCAAATATTGGCTAAGCACTTACTCAGCCAGGCTCTCTATCGGGCTCTCACATACTGTTAGAAAATAGACCCAGTTCCTGACTTTATGGAGTCTACAGTGTATTGGGTAAACGATAATAAGTCAGCTTCAGAGAGAACCCTGTTGAGTCACTGTCAAGCTAAGATTCTATTTATTTAGAAATATCTTTTCTCTGATTTCAATGATTTTCTTCTTTTTAATATGATAGTTTATTCTTATTGTATTTTTCCACTGCTATTTATCCCCCCCCATGTCTTCTTCTACCTTCACCCAACTCTCTCCCCATGCAGTCACCATGCTGTTGTCCAGGCACATGAGTTATTGTTCTTTTTTAATCTCGGCTGCACATTAGGACCCTGCGAGGACCCCTGAAAGCTCCAAAGGCCTAGGTTGCACCCCCAGAGCAGCCTGAATCCATGGGACCACACCCATTCCTGGATTTTTAAAATCACTCTAGGTTGTTCCAAAGCGCAGCTAGGGCTGCGAGCCAATGACTGTAGCTAGGTCGGTGTCTGCCACACAGCAGGCACTCGGTATCCAGGTAAATTATTGTTGAATGTATTAAAATACATAACTTTGCCCAATATTCCTACCAAAAGGTGCCTGCAACAGGTTCTGGTTGTCTACGCTCTTTTTGTATGTTAAAACATAAACCTCATCAATGATGGTTAAAACAAAAAATTAGAAGTAATTTGAATTGAAACACAAATGCAGACACACATGTGCAAACACTCACAAATAAAACCTTAGTTCTTTTTATTCTATAATCATGGAGTGCCCGTTACATATAGAGTAAAAGAAGGGACCACATCCTTGAAGCTCAGGAAAGCAAACATGTTTAAGGTCAAAGTTTTCATTTTCCGCTCTGCCTAAATACAGGCATACCCATTGTATTGTGCTCAGACTATAGCGCTTCACAGGTGTTGCAAATGTTTCTGCGGTATGCCCGTGTTCACGTGCTGGATGGAAATAATCAAGAAAAGGCTGATTATTAAATGACCTATTCCCTGGGTCGTTAAAGTTGTAAGTCAACATTCCTTTGAACTTTGCCTCTCACTTCCATGCAGTGATGTTGGATTAGATTAAATACCATTTTGGCCAGCTACTAATTTCTTAACTTGAGGTGAACATTACTGGAGAAGTGACCCCGGTAGATGCTTTCATCTAGGAACTATATTTCACAAATGAAGTGCCCTCAGAATTTATATTTTTAAATATATAATATTTGATATGGTATTGTGAGTCTACAGTACTCAAAACCTGCCAAACTGAACTGTGTGCCCGTTTGCTTAGGAGAGTATGTACCTGAAGACATAATAAGTTAGTTATATCAAGGTAAGAGATCAGGGTTGGGAGAAATAAGTTTTTATATGAAACAGTACAGGGCAACTATGCTGTTTATTTTGTATAACTTTTCTGTGGTTGTTGTTTTTCCTTTTTCTGTAAGAGTAAAGAAAAAAGAAATAAAACTTTTTAATACCTTGAAAATATGTCTTTTACTTTAATAATAAAAACTTTAAAATTTTAGTGTCATTCTTTCTCTTTTTTTAAGATTATTTATTTATTTATTTTTAGAGAGAGGGAGAGGGAGAGAGAAAGAGGGGAAGAGAAACAAGGTGTGGTTGCCTCTCACACGCCCCCTACTGGGGACCTGGCCCACAACCCAGGCATGCGCCCTGACTAGGAATCGAAACTGCGACCCTGTGGTTCGCAGGTGAGCTCTCAATCCACTGAGCCACACCAGCCAGGGCTCTTAGTGTCATTCTTTTAAGGGCACAATTAATACAATATTTGGCATAATACTTTGCACAGAAGTCTTCAACAAATATTTACGTAATGTGCATTATTTTCTAAAATTAAAATGATCTTCGTTTTAAGAATTTAAACTGGTTAATGATTCCATAATAATCATAAGGTTCTGGACTGTGTTCCTATTAATTTTCTTACTTCTTCAAAATCTAGTAGATTTTACAAATATTGCTGTATTCTACTATTAGTTAATTAAAATAATTTCAGATATCATAATATTTTAGGAATTAATTTATTAGGGAAGGAGGGATGCCTATCACTGCTTACGTGAAGTTATCCTCTAAGAATCTAAAACTTCTGGTTTTTCAAATTCTTCATTTATATAATAGGCATGATCCTATCTATTTTAAATAGCATCATGAGATATAATTTAATAAATATGTTCACTCATACCCTATAATGACTGCTTTCTCAATAACACTTTTTTAATATAATTACTTGGCAGACACATTTTGTCCTAACAGCTCAAGAAAATATTAAAAGAAAGGTTGATTAAAAATATAAATATATTAAGTATAATGGACATCAGGTGTTTTACTGCCAATAGTGAGCATTAAAATACAAAAAGCAGGAAAATTAAATCTGTGAGGTTTGACAGGAATTGGAATACTCAATCTTCTATTTTTTAATTATATATGGATAAAGAGGTTAGTATAGTTTTAGTTCTATGTATTTGTTTGTGGAGAGTATTTGTGCTTGTGGAATGTGAAGATAAGATATAGTGATACACTAGCTGTTAGGATGTTAGAGGGATAATAAGTGTCTTCTTCAAGCTCAAATTTTGACCCACCTTTGAGGGGCAAGGATATTTGGCAAATGGAAATAAATGTGTCATTTGTATTACTGATAAAACCATTGGAGAATGTGCCTTACATGTGCTACAACATTGGGCTTCCAAATATTGTACATGCCAGCAGGTAGATTTTCCCACTCAGTCCTAAGACCTACCAGCCCCACTGTTGGGTTACAAAGAGACCGCAGCTGTGCTTCCCAAGAGCAGGCAGATTTCAAAGAGAAAATAAAAAAGGGACAAGTTAGTATGTCCCGTTCCTTGTCCCAGGCTTCCTGATCAGAGAAGTCATTCCTTGTTAGGGAAGGCTTAGGAAGCCTCATAGAAGACCCGGTACATAATAATAAACTGAGAAAAGAGAAAATAGTTGAATATATGGAAAAATACTAAGATGTTACTGAAAATAGTTCTGGGGGGAAACGAAGGTGAGTGGGATGTTACTGACTCATTATTAAACCAGCAGAAAGAGAAATGTAATCAATCACTTGGGTTTCTATCATAGCTCGGCTATGATAGTTCCAAGGATTTTGAATTCTTAGCTTATAAACTATAGAGTAGTTTAATAGACTTTAGTGTACCAAAGAACATTCGACATAAGCAGAGGTGGAAAACAGCTAAAGCTTAAAAGGAGAGACAGCCCAATTTAAGCAGTTATATCTTTTAAGTTCTTTAGAATAAATATGCATACAAATTATAACTAAAATTTGTTGCAAAAATCTTATTTAAAATACATGCAATTTAAGTCACCATTCTATAATTTCAAGGAGAGCAGTAAGAGGTACTCTAAAACCCAGAGTGATCATTTTCAAGAAATGGAGACAGGTGACTGATTTTCCGAATGCCCAAAGCAGCACTATGCTCCCAGTAGCAGTTATCTGAATTTTACAACGACTCTCTAGTAATGTAAACATTTCTACAAAGCTTGCCTGGCAAACACGAAACCAGCTGAATGAAGTAAAAATATATTTACTGTGAATGTATAGCTCAATCCTTATAAGAACATAAAGAAGGGATACAAATAACAAAAGAGAAGAAAAGCAAATAAAAACTTCTTATCTGCTAAAAATTTCCCTTTCATTTAATTTTGGTAACCAGACCAAAATATATATTCAAATCTTAAAAAAACAAAACAAAACAAAACAAAACAACCAACTCGAACCTTTTTTTTCCCCATAATATTTATTCTCTCTGGAGCTTTTGGTAGCCTACCATATGCAACCAAGAGCATATTCTTGATTGAAAATGGCTTTGGCTTCTTTTGGAGTCGGCCTAAAAGCATTTGCATGTGAATCATGCAGAGGTATTAATGCAATCCTGCAGAAGGGCTTTTTATAACTATATCTTTCTTTGACATCTATGGAATAAAGAAAGTTGAAAAAAATCATATTCCAACGAAATCAATGAATTATTTTTCAAGCCATCATTACCATTGAAAAGACCTTCTTTTTAGTTAAACTTAATAATCATTCTTTTTTATCTCCTTTCTTACTTTCTCTGTGAGCCTATGCATTTCAATTTTTAGGGATGGCTGAGATTAGGAGAAAGAAACTACAAGGAATGACTCTTCATTCCTTCAAATGGTTCCAATTTTCTTTGTTAAGCTCTGCCTTACCAAAAGAAAGGCGCTTTGGACTTTCCCTTTATATTTCTATGAATTGGCCGCAATAATTCTTTGCTGAGAATAAACACTCCTTCCCATTCTTGGCCACGAGTGCATCTATATGTTCAATGTGTGTTATTTATTCTAAAGGCTATAAATATATATATTTTTTCTATAAAACACAGACTGTGTTAACACTGTTGAAAAATACTGTGCTTGGGTATTTAAATTTAAATAACGTTGTTTGAAAATGCATGCTTATTTTTGCACAAGTTTTACAGTGACACTTAGTAGGTTAATAGCTACTGCTCTTTAATTTATTAATTAAATGAGTAAAGAATTTTGTGTTCAGCCTCTCTTAGGATATGGGCATTCTTCCAGGGCTCACGAGAGGCTGCAGAAAACCCCTACCTCCAAGTCTTTGCATATGTGACTTCTTCACTTAAATATAGTTTATTTTTATTAAAATAGCATGTTGTTTATCAATAATAAGAAGGAATAAACATACCTGAAACTAACGCAGAGACTTCTCTTGGTCTGGGCCACACTCACGCCTGTCAGCCTCTGACTAACTCAAAAAGGAATGGGTCAGAACCATATTTGATGTGTGATGTATTCTGTCTCTGAAACCAAGACTCAAAAAGTGCTCTGTATTTTTCCCAGTGGCAGCAGATGTGAGTTACTATTATTTGTCCATTATCTTAGAGATGATATCCTGACAAAACCTGAACTACTGGACTCTTAAAAGTTTCAGTAACTGGCAGGTCTTTGAATTTCCATAATGTTTTTCTGCCACCTACTGCTATATGTATGCTACATTAGGTCTTCTACGTTACTTATCACTTTCTACTCACTAGGTCCAATTAGTATGATGTCATGGGCAGAGTGGACTGACATAATAGTCTTCGAAATGTTAAGACCTTCTAGCTCAAGGTCCCGCAAACCACATTACGACAGGGTATGTAAGACTTAACATAGCCGAGAGAAAAGAGTTAATTCACACTGCTTCGCAAAGTACAACTTGTGTTGTTTCCTGCAGGTGGTAATAGAGAACTCATTCACCAGATCAACAGTATATGAAGCACAACAGTATAGGCTGCACCGATCAGCGCTAGCAATCAGCTACCGCGAGGGCAACACCTGGACCAGTCACCAGTCGCCCACTATTATTGCCATGTTCTGATTGTTTTCAGGGCCTAGATAGGTATGTCGAACAGTGATATTAGAGCATCACCGCCCTAGTTTCCATCAGTTAATGTTGCTTCTATTTGACTGAGGTGGGTGGTGGGGTTTTTCATGAGCTTCTTCTTGGCCATCTGAAAGTAATGATTCTTACTCCAAAGGTCACAGAGCCACAGTAAGTGTTCAGCCAGGCAATAAGTATGTCCTAATTGTCCGGTTGGATCAGGAGAAAATAACCACAGGTGGGTCTATAGACCTAGTGGACCCACTGGGACATAAGCTTTGGCCAAATTTTGTTTATCGCTACCACAAACCTATCTCCATTTTTACTAGAAAACCATGAAAATATATTTGGTGGATTTCTTTCAGTTCAACTCAGATCACATATTTAACATTGCTCAAATAGCTGAATATTCCTGTTTTCTTACTGCAAATGGCTCAGGCCCTATTTGTGAAAAATCAAAGGGATGATCGACAACGATATTGTGATTACCTTCATCAGAGTGCCTGGACTGCTCTTCAATCAATGGCTACAAATCTGTGCGAATGGAATTAAACCTGGATATTGATTGAATGATGACTATTTTTCATTGCAGCAGCTGATATAAAGCTTTAGCTCACCAGGTCTTGATTTTTTTTTAAATATACAAATTAAGTAACCCTCTATTATTCATTCATCTCATGCCTAAGACCACCACGATGTCTTAGCTTTCAGCACTGATCTTTACAGATTAAGGCACCCTGGCTACAGACACACCGCGTCTTTTGCTCATAATGGTACCTACAGCTACTTTGCCTCTGATGGTTGAATTGTTGTCATCTGATCCCTGCCATGCTAGCATCCTGTCGGCCTCAGTTTGATTAGGAAGCTCACTTATTTGCAGCATTTCAGCCATCCACTTAAACTCTCAAAGATGGTGAGACCATGCGTGCTGCGTTCTCTAAGGGGACGTGTTATGTAATGTGTTTAAAGGTCTTAAGTTGAAAACCATTGTAACATAACCACTTTCCTGAATTCCCTGGCCCCTTCCTCAGTACTGTGAAAAGAAAGTTTAAGCATCTTCACTATTTACTTTAGATCTTCACCACGTTTAAGAGTGGGGAAAAAAATGGTTAAATAAACAACTTTGAATTGTCTCAGCAGTTCTTGCCAGAACACTAAATTTCAAGTCATTGGTGAACACAGAATGCTAATAAATTCTTTCCTATTTATGATGCTTTTCAACTCTCCAGTCCAAAAATATTAAGAATTACTTTCAATAGGCTCCCCAGTTCCTCTTATTCCCATAACTAAGCCCTGCAATTCATTTGGTCTGTAAGTTATTTCCATTTTGATCTAACACTGTCTGAGACATAACTCTGGTATTGGCAAATACATAAACTAGGTAATTACTAACAGATATTTTGATTGAATTTAAACATTCAACTACAATTAAATATTATTTGTCAGTAAAAGAAATAAAGTACTGATACATGTTATTATAAGGATGAATCTCAAAACACTTTATACTAAATAAAAGAAGCTAGTTACAAAAGAACATATATTATGTGATTTCATTTATAAGAAACAAACAGGTTAGGACATCAGTGGAGGAAGAAAGGGGATTTGTGGTTGACGAGGGCTGGAAGAGGAAAGCAAGGGGATGAGGAACGACTGTAATTAAGTACTAGGTATTATGGCGGCCTAACTCTAAAAATACTAAACGTTATTGAACTGCATAATTTAAATGAGTGGGTTTATGGTATGTAAATTATATACCTGTAAAGCTGTTAAATGTTCAACCGAAGGCTATTTTTAAGGAACTACCAAAGAAAAATGCTAAGCAAAATATAGTTATTCAAAACAGACTTTGAAAAAGTTATTAAGGGTTAGAGTGTCACTAAAATAAAAAACAAAATTATTCACCGGGATCAAATATCTATTCTCAATATATACACACTTATTCACATGGCCTTTAAGTAAAAACAAAAACAGAAAGAACAGAAATTCAACGAAGAATTTGCAAGCTTGCCATCTCAGTGAAAAACTTTTACATGGGAGATATGACAACAATGGCTGTGGCAATAACTCGTGATCATGTATGAGGTTACAAGCAACAAATTTATGAAGTTTAAATCAAAGAATGGATAAATATATATTGAGATATATTCATGAATTACATGCATGTACATATACAATGAGTAAATGAACATATATTTCTGTACATATGTAATATATGTGATATATCGACACATGCAATATGATCTATATACAAAATATACATATAATATATATGAAATACATGAGTCTGTATGTACACTTATATATTACATATATAAGTAATGTCATAGGAAAGGATCAAGGATATTCTGTTATAAGGCTCTGCACTACGTGTGAAGCGGTATACGCACATACAAGGTCTGCCCAGAAAGAATCCAGCCACACACTATGAAAAATAGAGGTATTTATTGACGAAGATACAAGATACAAGAAACATTGTACATAAGACAATGACACCTCAGTCCCCCTCAAAGTAGACATCGTGGGACCTCACACAGTTTTCACAGTCATCATAAGCTGCCCTATTGTATTTTCCTGAATCTCATTGACTGTCTAAAATCTCTTCTTTCAAAGGTGATTTTAGTTTTAGGAAAAGCCAGATGTCACAGCGCACCAACTCTGAGCTGCAGAGGGGCTAAGTCCCCTGGGTGATCTGATGTTTTGCCAAAACTTCTACACAAAATGTGATGCAGGAGTGAGCACGTTGTCTTGATGAAGCTACCAATCACTAGCTGCCAACAGCTGCAGCCTTCTGAAACATCTGAATAGATTCTGTGGGGGAACAGTCAGCTTAACACAAAATTTGATGCAGATTCATTGCTCTACTTGCTCAGTCTTTTTGAATGTGACGGCCACACAGTACACATGCTCACTCAACATCATCTACTGCCCCTACTGACCAGTACAGTGAAGTCACTGTTCATGTATGCACATTCCAGTCCACTCTTCTTGGCTGCCAGGTTACACGGATATAGCACGCTGTTCTAGTAATGTTAACAATGGTTGGATTTCTTCTGGACAGACCTCATATATTAACTTGCTCCATTGGCTGATTGTGCCCAGAAATAATGACACCTTCTAGTAATAAACATTCCTCTCACTAGATCTTAGGTTCTAATACCATTCTCCAATAAGAGGACCCATGGCTCCTTTGAAAAATGGTTCATGCCATGGTGTGAACAACAAATATATCAGATGGCCCTGGAGCATCGTATAGCTCCAAAACTTTAGGAACCACTAAAAACAAACAAAACAAAATAAACCCCACAATAATATGAAATGTCAAATATACATGATGCCAAGATAAAGGAGTTTTCAATAACCAAACCTGGGGAGATCTGCACAATAAAATAAATAAAACTGTTAGACTAAACCTAGAATATAAAATTAGTACCTATTAATCCATACTAATAGAAATATGAAAAAAATATGTGTGTGGGAATAGACAAATCTTCCATGTACAATAATTACAAATACTTTGTGTAGATATTCTGCTCTTTACATGTGCCGTACATACCGACTTCCTCCCAAAGAGTATGTGGGGAGGTGTAAGAACAGTAGAGCAACCTGGCAGACGCACTGCCTCAGCCATGTGAGCCAGGTTCACATCAACAATGATAAGCCAGGTTAGAGTATGTGCACTTGATACTATGTTATCAAAATGGTGCTTTGCCTCGGTGGTCTTCCTTCCCCAAACCCTCACCAGTCTAACCATGAAAGAAACCTCAAATATGAATCAGGACAATCCACAAAATATATGACCTATGCCCCTCAAATATCAAAGTCATCAAAAAATGAGCAACAACAACAAAGTGTGTGACAGTTGCCACGGCCCAGAAGAACTTAAGGAGATGTGTGGACTAAATGTAAGGCAGTATCCTGGTTGGGATCCTGGGGTAAAACAAGGTCAACAAGTAAAAATTAAGAAACTATGAATAAAGTATAGACTTTAGTTAACAATAAAGTGTCAATAGCATTTTATTAATTTCATGAAATGTACTATACTATTATCAAGTGTTAATAAAAAGCAAATGGATATGGAGTACCCAGAAACCTTTCGTGTTTTTACTCTCTTTGTTACTCTTCTAGAAATCTAGAGCTAACCCAAAGTAAAAGGGATCATTTTTTTTAAATAACGGCACGGGATCATCCCACAGTCACATTACAAAGTTATGCTATTTAAAATAGCAAAAAAATAATTAAATGTAAATAAATTTAACAGAACACATATTGATTTGTTCACTGAAAACTACAAAGCATTGCTGAGAGAAAATAAGGCAAACCTAAATAAATGAAGAGACTACATATTCATGGATTGAAAGCCTTATGTCAATTCTCCCCAAATTAATTTACTTTTGTAAAAGAAAAATACAGGTGAGGACTTACCCTGTGCAATTTCAGAACAATGTGCTATCGACCAACCCACAGACATACAGATCGATGGAACCAGATGGAAAGTACAATGAGTCCTTACATTTATGATCTATTGGTTTTGAAAGAGGTATCAAGACAATTCGATGGAAAAATATAGTCTTTTCAATATGTAGTGCAGAATAATAATTAAATACCCACATACAAAGAATAAACATATAAATAAATAAACAACTCCTGACCTCACATCACAAACAAAATTAACTCATGTTGCTCTGAGGTCTAGATTTAAGAGTAAAACTATGACACTTTTAGAATAAAATCACAGGAGAAATTCTTGGGTTACACTAGTGTTTCTCAACTTTGTTTTCATGATTACCCTTTTAAAGAGATTTTAAAACATTTTTATCTAACTGTGCCACCCATGAAATTTTAATTTTGATACAATAGGCATAGTTTTTTTTTAATCTAGCTAAGATTGTTTCACTCATGAAAAAGAACCCATGTTTACCCCTTTGTGGTTGATATGCCTAATTGGGAATGCATACACTCAGTAAAGGGTTTTAGATACACTGCCAAAGCATGAGCCAAACAAGAAAGACTGGTGAATTGACCTTCATTAAAATTTAAACCTTTTCGGCTCCAAAAGCACTGATAAGAAAATTAAAATACTAGTCACAGACTGAGGGGAACTATTTACCAGTTATATATATGATAAAGAACTTGTGTCTAGGACACAAAACATTTCTTCTAACTAAATAAAACAAGATAAATATCTCAGGTAAAAAATTGGCAAAACAAAACTCTTATTACATAGATATTTTACCAGGGAGATATATGAATTAAAATGTAGTCAGCATTATTTATAAGTAGGTAAAGGTAAATTTAACATACAGGGAGGTATTAATAGATACAGATATTGCTAGAATATGAAAACAGACAAAGGCAAGTGTTGATGAATTTGTGAAAATAATACAATCACTTTGGAAAATAGTCTGATAATTTCTTAAAAGGTTAAAAAAGACTTATCATACGACTCAGCAAATCCATTTTTAGAAATATACCTTAAAGAAATGAAAAACTGTGTCAGCATATGTGCATATTCTGAATGTTCCCAGCATCCTTATGCCTAGTAGCCCAGTAGTAAAAATATTTCAAATATCTGTTAACTGGTCTATATGTAAATGAAGGCAGTATGACCATATTAGAATGTTACTTGGGGAAAAAAAGAATAAAGTATTGACTCATACTACAACTTGCATGAACCTCACAAACATTAATCTAAGTAAAAGAAACCAGATAAAAGACTACACCATGTGTTATTCCATCTGCATGAAATATCCAGAAGAAGCTATTTTTTTAGTGAGGGTGGTTTTCTGGCATGGGAATGGGTATGGATTTTGACTGCAAATGTATACATAAAAAACTTCTGGGCTAATGAGGAAAACTTCCAGCCAAGATGGAGGCATAGGTAGATATACTTTGCCTCTGCACAACCAAAATAAGGATGACAACAAATTTAAAAACAAAAAAACCCCAGAACTGTCAGGAAAGCAAACTGTATAGAAGTTTGACAACCAAGAAGTTAAAGAAGAAACATTCTTCTTTAGGAGGGGGCAGAGGTGGGCAGCTGGAGAGGAGAGGACTCATGGCAAGGCAGTGGCTGGAGGACTGGGTGGGCAAGGTGGTGGCTGGGAGACTGAGGATCCCACATTTATGTGAGGATAAACTGAGAGGAACAACTGGGGAGTGAGACAGACCAGGCAACCCAGGGTTCCAGTGCAGGAAACGAAAGCCTCAAAACCTCTGGCTGCAAAAATTTGTGGGGGTTGCAGCGGCAGGAGATAACTCCCAGCCTCACAGGAGAGTTCTTTGGAGAGACTCACAGGGTCCCAGAACATACACAAACCCACCGACCTGGAAATCAGCACCAGAAGGGTCCAATTTGCTTCTGGGTAGTAGGGGAAGTGACTGAAAGCCAGTGAGAGCAGAGCCAGTGGCATTGTTCCATCTCTGACCCCTCTCCCACATATAGCACCACAAAGCAGTGACATGGTTTGCCTCTCCCTGGTGAATGCCTAAGGCTCTGCCCTTTACAATGCAACAGGAGAGCTGAGACAAAGAGACATGGCCCAAATAAAAGAACACATCAAAACTCCAGAAAAAATACAACTAAGCGATGATGAGATAGCCGAACTATCAGATGCAGAGTTCAAAACACTGGTAATTAGGATGTTCATGGAAATGATTGAGTATGGGTGAAAAATAGAGGAAAAAGTAGAGGAAAAAGTAAAGGCTATGCAAAGTGAAATAAATAAAAACAGACAAGGAACAGCGAAGGGAAGGAAACTGGGACCCCAATCAATGATTTGGAGCAGAAGGAAGAAAGAAATGTTCAGACAGAACAGAATGAAGAAACAAGAATTCAGAAAAATGAGGAGAGGATTAGAAGCCTCCTGGTCAACTTTGAAAGTTCCAACATCTGAATCATAGGGGTGCCAGAAGGAGAAGAGGAAGAGCAAGATATTGAAAACTTATTTGAACAAATAATGAAGGAGAACTTCCCCAACATGGCAAAGGAAATAGACTTTCAGGAAGACCAGGAAGCTCAGAGTCCCAAAGAAGTTGGACCCAAGGAAGCACACACCAAGGCATGTCATAATTACATTACCCAAGATTAAAGATAAGGAGAGACTCTTCAAAGCAGCAAGACAAAAGGAGAGTGTTACCTACAAAGGAGTTCCCATAAGACTATCAGCTGATTTCTCAAAAAGAACCTTATGGGCAAGAAGGGGACAGAAAGGACTACTCAAAGTCATGAAAGCCAAGAACCTACATCCAAGATTACTGTATCCAGCAAAGCTATCATTTTGAATGGAAGAGCAGATAAAGTGCTTCCCAGGTAAAGTAAAAGTAAAGGAGTTCATCATGACCAAGTCCTTATTATATGAAATGTTAAAGGGACTTACCTAAGAAAAAGAAGATGATCAAACTATGAACATCAAAATGACAACAAATGCATAACTATCAACAACTGAACCCGAAAACAGAATGCAAAAACAAACTAAGCAAACAACTAGAACAGGAAAAGAATCACAGAAATGGAGATCACATGGAAGGTTATCAGTGGGGAGGGGTGGGGGGGAATGGGAGAAAACATACAGGGACTAAGAAGCAAAAATGGCAGGTACAAAATAGACAGGGGGAGGTTAAGAATAGTATAGGAAATGGAGAAGGCAAAGACCTTATATGTATAACTCATGGACATGAACTAAGAGGGGAATGCTGGTGGAAGAGGGGTACAGGGAGGAGGGGGATAAAGCAGAGAAAAATATGGGACAGCTGTAACAGCATAATCAATAAAATATACTTAAAAAACAGAAAAAAATTGGGGCTAATGAAAAAGTTCTAAGATCAGATTGTAGCAATGGTGCCGCAGTGACTTTCTAAGGTTACTGCAAATTATTGACTGTAGACTAATAATGACTGAAGTTTATGGTTTATAAATTTTATTCAACAAAGTTTTTTTTAAAAAAGAAAACCTGTTAAGTATTCTGTTTAGTAGTGTTCTTAACAGTAATGGCCTGTTAAAGATTAGATTTTAAAAATTCTTACCCAGGGACTTTTTTTTATTGCTGTTCAGAGACAAAGGAAAGAAGGAAGGGAAAGAGAGAGATACCGATGTGAGAGAAACATCAATAGGTTGCCTCCTGTACATGCCCAGTACATGCCCAGAGCAGGAATTGTAGGCGCCTGGACTGGGGATTGAACCGGTAACCTAGGTATGCGCTGTGACCAGAAATCGAACCTGCAAACTTTCGGTTATGAAACGATGCTCCAGCCACCTTAGCCATACTGGTCAGGGCCAAAGATTAGATTTTTAACTAACAAGGGTAAAAATCTTCATAAAACAGTGAGAAAATAGTCCAGAAATCATGGTCTAAGAGAGTTAAGATTTAGTAAAGAAATACAGTTTATGATCACCCTTAATGGATAATTCAGAACCTAGAAGAAACTGAGAAACTGAAATGAAGCAACATGTCAGAACTGACCAAACTCACAAGAGCACTGTTATAATTTCTGGTTAAATCTCCCTGATGGGCTGGGGTTGGGGGAAAGGATAAGTGGTAGAACTGGAGCCAGAAGGACCACCGAACTTACTGAAAGGCTGACCATCGAGGAGCAAGACAGTGCACGTAATCGATGCTCAGAGTAGTCCCATGGTTCTTCAAGAATATATCAAAATCAGTTTCCTGACCAGAACCTGGGACACATGCAGAATTGCCTAGGGTCACGTTACAAATCAGTAATACAGTCCAAAAGCAGCATCTTGGAAACTTGTCCCCATAGTTGAAGCCAAGGCAAAGAGTGAGAACAGAAACAAATCTCAGAAAAGGGTGCGTGCGTGCATGTGTGTGCGTGTGAGAGAGAGAGAGAGAGAGAGAGGAGGAGTGTAATATATATTTCCAAAATGGAAATAGAGCCCAAGAGTGAAAATTAGTGTGACAGATGAGTTATCGTAGATCTAAAATATTGATGGTCCTCTTTTTTTTTTCATTCATAGGAGGTTTTTCCCACTAAGAACAACGCTTAACACTAAAAAGATACTTCTCTTTCCATAATAATCAGCTTCTTTTTTCACATGATTCATGTTCATACAGCAGTGAGTTTAACCATTTTCTTTTTTTTTTAATTTAGGAAAGATATAATCTCTTCTTGAATACAATCAAGAGAATGAGAATAGTATTACCGGAGGATCTGGATAGGCTGCGTTAAGATCTTCATTCCAACAGAGAAACCCGAAGGGTCAGAGAAATCGCCCTCATTAAGAAAAGAAAGTAAGTTTGACATGTTACATGTTCGGGATGGCAGAGCTATGTGCTTATTAAACAGAGTTTCACAGAAATAATGATCTGATAGTTTCTGAACATCATCAAATTCCTCATTTCTCAAGAATATCCTAATTTCTCTATATTTCTCAGAAAATAAAGAAAGTTAAGAATTTTTTTCCCCTGGAGCAAGTGCTTTTGACTGATCACCCAGCTCAGGAGCCCACGGCATGAAGGCAATCAGTTACTGAGAAGATTTTGTAAATTCAGCTCCTTTGTACCTTGGAGAATGCATGTGTTAGGTTGCTTACAAACAAGCTAAAACACAAAGGAAAACAGCAATGGTCTTTTCAAGTGCAGCTTCACTGAACATCCTGTTTTCTTCCGTGAACCACAAAGGTCTGGGAGCAGAGACTTGGAGACAGCAGGTCTTCACAAAGAGAGGCTCCACGTGGCAGAATTTCCGTTACTTTATTATCTTGGCCAAGGTTCTAAGTGCATGATTTCAAATAATAAAAGCAGAGTAGTGATCCCCCAAGTATAGTGAACAAAATTACTAAATATTGAATGAGCACAGTTTTCGGAGGGTGTTAGACAGCTGGGTGTTTATGTTTATAGTGTTGTCACAATAGTTCCAACATGATAAAGTCAATATAAGAAGTCAAAATTAGAGTTCCACTTATGGTTTTGACCCACCGGTGCTTTATTAAAGGTTGGCGACATAGACATAAGCGTCCTGAAAAGTAATTTTCTTTTGTTCACTTTCAATATTCCAGCATCATTACATGTTTTCTCAAATAAATAAAATGTAGCTTGGCTTATGTAACTCAATATGAGAATATGTTTTTCTTAATGTAGGAATTTAACCCTTCACAAGTATTGTGGATACTCATGTTTTGTACTTAATCCTTGTCAATTTATTTTTCATTATGATTTATAAACCTTCATCTATGGCTTCTATGCAATGGGATATTAATAACAAATAGTTTGAGCAAACCCCACTCATTAATGTGTCAATGTAAACAAGACTTTGTATTGTTTACTCATTGTTTCTTAATGAATTGTTTGATTGACAGTCACAGAAACCCACTTTATTGAATCTTTAAAAAAATTAATTTTTGCCCAGGCACCACACCATCAGAAGAATGAGAACGGTGCTTCTCTCAGGTAGACCATAGGATCCCCAAATCAAATTCCATACTGTCTGCACTTTGGGTTTCTTTTCTTGGCAGGGCAGTTTTATTCTCTAACATTAGCTTCACCATATAGAAAGACAGTGTTCATGGGCAGCTATAGCTTATGATCAAAGAGAAAAGGACCTCTGTTAATTGCTTATGTTTAAAAATTTCAGAGTTGCTGACTAGGTCAGTTTAAACACGTGCCCACAAGGCACTCTCGTGTCAGTCATGTGAGGTGAGTGACTGAGGACTTTTAGGGGTCATAAAATAACCCCAGTGACCAGGAGGGCAGCATTCTGTAATTATCGCACCCATGGAGAAAAAAAATAGAGATGGGCAGACTCTGGTGAGACAAAACAATGGATATATTCTATGTATGTTATGCATAAAATATATAATATTATTTTCCACCATAGGCATAATAATAAAATGTCATAGCACTGTTGTGAAAGCTGAATGTGGTAAACTGAATTCCTGAGTGAAGGAATTTTGAAATCTACCGTCTATCTATCTACCTATCTAATATTATAGATCCATAATATTATATATTAGTACTTCCCATCATAGGTATAATAACATGAAACTCATTGCACTTTTGTGAAAGCTGAGTGTGGTAAAGGGGTTTTGAAATCCATAATGCACCTTACCTCGTGAGATTGTTGTTCTGTCATGCTCATACTGTACTTAAAATATAGCAGTTACCTTTTGACCACTAGGGGGCAGTGAAGTGCAATTAACCTGCCAAAATTCTGACTGTGCAGTTACTAAAAATAAGCCTAAAACGAAGCATTTTTAAAGTAACTTTCAATAGGCAGAAGGCTAAATGTAAAGTGATTTAGAGAGGTCTGACTCTGCCTAGGAAATAACATAATGTTTTAATTATTACTACAAGTGCACTCATTCACGCTTTCAAAAGCATGTGTGCTAGATGTTCAAATTTTTCTTGTTTACTTTTCCTTCTTTTAAAAAAAGCATTATTGATTTATAATTTATATAACATGAAGTTCACCCACTCAAATTGTAGAATTCAATGGTTTTTGTTTATTTGCCGGGTTAGGCAGCCATCACCATAATCCAATTTTTTAACATTTTTCTCACTCCAAATTATCAGTTAGCATTCACTGAACATTTTTCACTGACCACCTTCCCCTCCCCAGCCAGCCTTGGGCAATAAATGTACTTTCTCTGTAAGTTTTCCTATACTAGATATGTGTTTAATGTTTAACCAGAGCAAATGGAGGTAGAGTTTCTTTCAGAGAAATCAACATATGACCACTGTTTTCTCGTGGAGTGATGTGATTAACGTGTGAGTTTTCTCACTGCTCACTCACTCATGTTGTGTGCCTCTAATAGTTGCTATTGTACTGCGCCTTCCCCCAGAGTTTGCACCTTGTTAGAAGTTCGACATGAGTTCCTTTGAGTTGTATGAAGAAGAAACTGAACAGCTGGACCGGGATTCTCATTACTTAAGTATTCAGCCAGCTAGAATCAATTTTTGTTTCCTATACTAAGACTAGTAATGATCAATATTTATGAAAAACATACTATGTACTTGGTAGGGTTATGAGAACTTTATGTGTATTACTATATTTTGATTTATAACCAGATTTTAATAGAATAAAAATATCAGTTTGAGAAAGCTTCTTTGAATGAGATACAAGAATGTAAATGAATTTTGAAAGCTCTAATAAATTGTGATACATTATACTATTACTCTAAATTAGTTATGCATGGTCCCGCTCTATAACTTTAGCTAGGAAGTATAAGAGTTCCAATTCAAACGTAGGCAATTTGTCTCCTCGCCCTACGCACGGCCATATAAACTCACCTAAATTCATGGAGCATATGGTGTTGCTTTAATTAACTGTTGTATTTTAGTGTTGGTACACTAACCTAAACATGATAAGAACTCAATACCTATTTTTAGAATAAATATATTTTTGTTTTAGAAACATTTAAAATTAAAGAATGTTGTCATTTAACCAGTTGTTATCTCTTTTATTTTCCAACCCACTCTTTTAAGGACAAAAAACCTGGCTGCCTGAAATGGCTATTTTCAAAAAGTTACTCCATTTTTAAGTTCCTTAATAAAACTAGATCATGCAAAAAAATAGTTGTATTGCAAAAAATGACTATTCGCCAGTAGCTGTAGCCAATATATTTACTTTTGAAATACTCAAGATGAGCTTTGGAGCTCAGTACAATTAGGCAAAAAGATCGGGAAACAGTTAAAATGCAGTATGACAACCCCAGGTTGTTTGCCATGTAAAACAGGGAACATCTAAGTGGGAGGAGGAGTGTGAATTTTAGAATATGGATTGGAAGGGTCCCTCTGGAACAAGCGGCGCCAGGAGAGCATTTTGAAAATAAATAAAAATTACCGAAAGGGTGGAAAGAAATTTCAGTCACTCCGAATTAGATCATTAAGGAAAAATCAAGCATAGCTAAAGCACAGTGCTGTTGGAGAGCAGGTTATACTGAGGCGCAGAAACCGAAACGAGGTCGGGAAGGCAGGGGAATCCAGGTCATGGCGGGGGTTTTATGCCACTGTTTCAGCAATAAACAGAATCCATTTAAAGATGTCAAACTGGGGAGAGATGTAATCAAATGTATTTTTCAGAAAGGCAGCTTTAATGATAGTTTGAAGAATAAAATTGAAGGAATCCGAAGGAGGTAGGATGACCAATTAGGATAGTGTTATAATATTTCAAGGGAGAAAATGTGTAGACTTGAACAAAAACACAGACATATGGGGAAAAAGAAATCTTGTCTTAGGAGAAATAACACAAGTAGGCTTGGCTATGTTTGGTGACTCATTCAATACAGGATATGAAAGAAAATGGGGATTCAAAGCTGACATCCAAGAATTTTGCTTCAACTACTCAGCGGATGAGATCATTTAATGATATGGAGAATTCAAGAGAAGGAACAGTTTAGAGAGGGACTGGGTCAAGATAAGACCAGATAGAGTAACTTTCAGCTTCCACTGGCACATTCAAATGAAGGTGTTCTATTAGTAAACTGATAGGAGTGTTGAGGCAGGAGATAAATTTAAGCCGAAGATAAAAACTTTTCAGAGACTTTAGCAGAGAGATGACAGATAAAGTAATAAGAACAGGTAAAACCTAAGTGAATGCCTTTATCCACACATCTTCCTGGCCAGCTACTGGTCATTCTTTAAGTCATGGTTCTCTCATTCTCTTTTCTGTAAAGTCTTCCCTGCCTCTTTCAGACAGGCACAGGTCTAAAAATGTCCATGCATTTTGTCATTATCCATCAGAGCACTCCTCAACTTGAACCTAAATTGTCTGCTTACATGCCCGTAAGCAAATGTACAAAGTGTCTGACTTTCTATATTTTTATCCCTAAATCTTTTCAAGCCTCGCAAAGTTTCTGGCACATAACAGGTGTTCAGAAATAGATCTCTAAATAATCTTTTGGAACCAAATCCCTAGAAGATTTTCAAACCATTTTAGCAACACAAAATGTAAAACTTTGAAAGGTAACGCCCATATTCTAGACTTTGGCATGTGAACTTGTATGATGCCACATATTTTAGTATAAAAGGTCTTGTTTTAAAATCAGTAGTGTCTAAAATCCTTAAATGTCTGAACTGTTCAAGGGAATCAGGTGCTTTTAAATGTTTAAAGAAAATATTTCTGGACAACAATGGTGACTTGCTTCCTAAACCTTTTACATTCATTTTATTGTGGATCATTAAAAGGATTTCAAATGATTTCAATAACTCTCAATGATGTTGGTATATAACTTTGATCGTTATTTATTATTATATTTTTCTATTGAGAAATCTTTGTAATAAACTGAGTTTGTAAAATATTGACAGCTGATCCAGGAGTATAGCACTTAATTTGCCTCACAATATATTAACTGCTTTTCTTTATTTTAGTTGCTGGCAAGAATGCAGAATAAACTAGATGCAATTTTAACAGGAAATTGATAAACTTGATCATTTTTATTTGCAGTATTAAGAAAGACTAATGATTATGAACTGAACGAGCAACCGTGATAGTTAACATAACAAACATTGATGGAATGACTTAAAAATTCCCGTAAAACACAAGGCAGTCAATTTCTGCAGTTACATAAGGAACATATTGTGAGAATGGAATCCAGATTTATCTGATATTCTTGTCATTTGCATTGAAAACCTGCTTTGAAATTTTTGGATGAAAATTTTCAAATTTTAAATTTATTTTAGATCTGAGGAACTACATGATGTGTTTATTTTAGCAATGGGCCTTTAAATTCAAGCCAGAAGATTATTTGTATTTTAGTTACAGGTACTTGGTGTTTTTTCTTGTTCTCTTAGGACAGGTAGAGTATCAACTAAACTTAATTTTGTCACTTGTTACTTTTTCCTAGATTGCTAATATGGCAGATCTGCGTGGTAATGGGGGCTCAGTGTTTTCTCTCATTTTGCAGTTTGGCTCATGTTTTCCAGTCCCTCCTATCTCATCTATTTTTTATACTTTGCCTATGTAGTAGTATTAACAGAAGCTGCGTGATCAGAAATAATGTACAAAACTTTTCAGCCTCTCTGACGTGTCAACCTGGGTCTGGCAGAACAGAGTCGGATTGCTCAAATATGTTAATTAAAGAGACCATATGGAAAATCAATTGGAAAAGGTACGGGCAGGGTTTAAAGAAATCCGTTTGAGATGGAGCAGCACCCTGTTGCTAATGACACCTGGGAGCTCTTACGGCTCCTAAACATGGATGTCCAGTGGAGGGCACAGGAGCTGTAGAAGAAGGTGGTCTCATTACAGGAGCTATGGCCTTGGGTGGAGGAACATCAGACTGGTTCAGCAGCAACGGTGCTGAAGAAGCAATTATCCCAGCTTCCTTCCTTTTCACTTTCTGTCAGGATCTGCTTCCGAATGAATCTTCTCTGAATACGGTGAGTAAAGCAGCCTTATTGAAGCTGGCTACTGAGGTTAGCCTCTCAAGGACAGACCAGGTGGAAAAGGATGGAAATAGAATCTGGAGGGTATGTGAGAGTGAGCCAGCATACGTGTTTATAGACATGTATGAATTCTAAGGCCCATTTCCCCTCAAGATCAGTGTAACTATAGCAGTCAGAGTTTAGCAAGAAAAAAACAAAGCAGTAGAATGGATGGATGGATGGCGACAAAAGGATTGAAAGGTATTGGCTTCCATAATCGTAAAAGTTGGCTAGGTAAGTCCAAAATCCATAGAGCAGGTCCTCAGGACGGATAAGCTCGAAACTCCTGGGCTGGAGATAAGCTGCTGTCCACAGGTATGATTTGCTTCTAATCAATAGAATATTGCAATGGTGATGGGATGTCACTTCCGTGTTTACATCATCTTAGACTGTTTGACCCACTGGTGGTCTGAGGGTGGTCTCTAGAAGTTCAGAGGTGACTCCAGTCCTACAATCACAGGAAATAAATTCTGCCAATGACTTTAGTAGGTTTGGAAATGGATTCTTCCTCAGTCAAACCTCTTAAGGAGAATGCAGCCCAGCCAAGAACTTGATGGCAGCCCTGCAAGGTCACAAGCTGAAGGCCCAGAGAAGCTGTGCTTGGACTTTTTACCTACAGGAACTGCAAGATGATAAACGTGTGCTATTTTAAGTTGCTAAGTTTGTGGTTATTTGCTACATGACAATAGGTTACTAACACACACAATTTCCTTGAAGCAAGTGAGAGGAGAGTGTCAACTGCAAATTAATGCATACGGTTACATCCATCTGCAGTTAGATCTCCAACTGAGGGATGTCAGGAAATGTCCTGAGTAAATTACATATATTGCTTGTTAAAAACTCATGACAAGTTTATAAAGTAGTTATTATTATTATGCCCATTTACAATGAAAGAAATAAACTATGAGGATGTACTATGCCAATAATAAAGAATTCAATTGTATACCGGTACCATATCTTCTTTATCTAACCACCTAGTGACGGGCACTCTGGTTCTTTCCATGTCTCGGCCACTGTGAATAACGCTGCAGTGAGCACAGGGGCACATAAATTTTTGTGACTTGGCCATATGAAATGATGAAACACTTCCATTTGTGACAACATAGATAGATCTTGAGAGTATCATGCTAAGTGAAATAAGTCAGACAGAAAAACTCAAGAACCATGTAATTTCACTCATATGTGGGATATAAAAATGAAAGTAACAAATGAGCAAATAAGACAAACAAAAACTCAAAGATACAGATGACTGTAGGCGGTTACCAGAGGGAAGGGGGAGTAGGGGGTGGTAGTAAAGAGAAAAGAGGGTCAAATATATGGTGACAGAAGGAGATTTGACTTCAGGTGGTAAATACACCATGCAATATACAGATGATGCATAATAAAATTGTACACTTGAAACCCATATAATTTTATTAACCAGTGTCAGCCACCATAATACATTTAAAGCTTTCAACATGTGTTAAGGTTTTATTGCCAGTGGGAGGAGAGGGTTTTTTCTCTAACATCGTTTACAGCATTGAGTGGGTGCAGGACTCAATGGCAGAAGTCCTACCTGTTAAACACAGACTAAGCTGAAAATGAAAAGTTTGTACTGTCCTCCAGGAATCCCAGGCAGTTAATTAAATTATATCCCTTCAGTCTATGGTGAAGATACACTTCATTCTGTGTGCAAACCGCAGAGAAGGCTTATCCTGCCAGAAAAGACAGAGTTTAGAGGAGCCACTCCCTATGTCCTGCCCTTAACCGAGAGAGCCCAGCCTCATTCTTTACACCCCACTCTTTAGGGGGAAAATTTACTTAAGAAATTCTACTTTGCAACAGAAATAGACCAAAATAACAACATTATTATGAACCTCTAGGTCATGGCAGAAAACTCGGTAACTTAAAATAAATGGTCTAAAATAAGTAACCAAAACTGATCACTCCTGTGAAGATCCATGAGAGAATGTTCAATAAAAGGAGAGTTATTAAAATAATTTGTTAGATTTACAGAGTAAAGAAGCACACTCTTAAATAATTTCAATGGGTTCCAAAATAATTTGATAATTTATCATTATTCCTGGTGAGAATTGTTAAGCTTGGAATAGATGGATATCTCTGAATGATATATATTAGAAAACTGCAGCAAAAATGATCCTTAATAATGAATATTAGAAAGGCTTCCAATATAGGCAGAGATATAACAAGATGCCTGTTACTCTTTTCACTACTCAACACCACATTAAATGTTGTTCCTACTGCGGTAATGCGAAAAATTAAAAAAAGGGAGAGACATTTGTCCTTATGTCCTAAACTTATAAAGAAACGTAAGAATAAAAAAAAAAAACCTAAAAACCCTAGATGAGCTTAAGAATGTGACTAGGTGCCACAATGCTATGTGAAAATCAATGTTTTCTATTAATGATTATAATTTATAAAAATAAAATAAGATTCCTTTAAAAAAAACCATAAAACGCCTAGGGATAAACCTGCAAAGCAAAGAATTAAAATTGAATAATGAAGGCTATAACATTTTATTGAGAGATCAAAAAGATGACAATAAATGGACAGACATGTTATTTCTGCAAAAAATCAATATTATAATAATTGAAATTCTACTTCAATTCACGTATATAACCCAACTACACTCAAAATATCTATAGGATATGTTCAATAAAATTTTACAGGTTGGTTCTGTAGTTCAATCTAGAAGGCTAACATGTAAAATTAAACCCAGATGAATTACATAAAACAAAAAATAAAACTATTAAAATATTAGAATAAATACAGAATGACATCTTGGCTTTATTGCACTGGGGAAAATCTTCCTAAATAAGACACAAATCCAGCAGTCACAAAAACTAATGACAGATGTGACTATATAAATATAAAACTTTACATGAAGAAAGACTTTATGATGTCAAAAGAAATATAGGAGGAAGTACTGGCTATACAATAGACAGTGATAGGAAAAAGTAGGTTTTACAGCTGTAATACAAATAAATTACACAAAAATTAAATAAATACAAGAATGAACAGTGTTTCACATGCTCCAGACTGTAAACCGACTTTGCCCACCTCTGTATGAACAGCTGGCTTTGCAGCGAGGACCCGCGCTTCAGCGGTACAGGCAGCCAAGACCGCCAGCCATTTCCTGTGATTCTGGTATATATATATATATATATATATATATATATATATATATATATATATATATATTCTGGCCTCACAAGTCTGTGCTGCCCACTGCTAATGGTTTCACCATAATTTAATTCTCTACATGAAATTTTTTCCTTCTGCTTTTAAGGGTAATTTCTATTTGCCTGCCTGGTCCTGATTGATACAAGATTTCCCTGAAGACAGACTGGGGATAACATTTATTCTGTTCCTTTTCGAGCAAATTTATAGGACAGACGTACCATACCAGTAAATGAGAGCTTGGAAGTTTAACCCTCCACTCTGCTTTCCTTCCTTTTCTGCTAAACATGATGACCACTTCCAACCACACTTACACTTTCATCTTTGGATTCAGTCTCTCCTTATTTCTCATGACCTCACCTCTAATATTCAGAATAATATTCAAACGCTGCTTAGTTACCTTCGAAGGCCTTCCAAGGGGCAATTAATTACCTGGCTACCCCCAAAACGTAGATCTTAAAAAAAAAACACTACCTAGTAGAATTTTTATTATGTTCCGTGACACACATGCTTGCCATTACAAGTGTTAAACAAAAAGTTTGTCATTCAAATTACTACTTTTTACCATATTTCTCTACTTTTCTTACTGTAGGTTTATAATTTTTATAGTTTTATTCCTAGTCTTTTCTACAGTTAGGAAATGGGAGGAAAGAGAAAAAAGGAGAGGGAGAGACAGATTTCATTTTCCTCAATTCTTAGATACATGTTTTTGATTGCACACTACAACTTTTATAAAAAGAACATTTTACCTAGACTGATTTCAGTAAATACGTATTGACTAGATTTGATCTTCACTCACTGATAAAGTTCAAGTGTTTACTTTCATCTCGCCAAGAATTCAGAGCAAATTGTGTTGTAAGCCGATTTTTTATTCTTTACCTTTTTTTTCTTCCTCTCCTGTAAGGAATGTTTCCTAAATCATTTGAGGATAACAAGCAACAAATATTCAGTTGTTTAATGAAGAACAGTCAAAAGAAACACTAAGTCTAGGAAGGCCACTGCTTATTCAGTAACGGGTGAATTGTTTATTATCAAATATCAGACAAGCAAAAGCAAATCTCTTGCAAATTGCAAAGAAGCAACAAATTATTCTTATATCTTACCAAAATATCATGCTGAAAAAGAGCTATTTCTATTCTTTTTTTCATTACGAAATGAACATTTTTTATTTGTCTGTTTGTTTATTTATTTATTTGTTGTTGTTCAGTTACTGTTGCCCCACCTTTTTCCCCATTGCCGCCCCTGCCCCATGCCTCGCACTCCTACAGTCAATCTCCCCCCTTTTCCGTGCCCATGAGATCTCTATTCACGTCCCTTCGCTTGCTTCTTCCCCTTCTTTCTCCTGTTATTCCCCTCGCCTCCCCCTCTGGTCAATGTCAGTTTGTTCTTTATTTCCAAGTCTTGTTTGTTCGTTTTGCTCATTTGTTTGTTTTGTTGATTATGTTTCACTTATAGGTGAGATCATGTGGTACTTGTCTTTCATCGCCTGGCTTATTTCACTTAGCATAATGATCTCCAGTTCCATCCATGCTGTCTTGAAGGGTAAGAGTTCCTTCTTTCTTTCTGCTGCATAGGATTCCATTGTGTAAATATACCACACTTTTTAGATCTACTTATTTGCTGACAGGCACTTAGGTGTTTCTAGCACTTGGCTATTGTAAACAATGCTGTTACAAACATTGGGGTGCATAGGTTCTTTTGAATTGGTGACTCAGGATTCTTACGGTACAGTCCAAGCAGTGGGATTGCTGGGTTGAAAGGCAATTCCATCTTTAGTTTTTTGAGGAAATCCCAAAATATTTTCCACAGTGGCTGCATCAGTCTTCATTCCCACCAACAGGGCACTAGGGTTCTCTTTTCTGCACGTCGCCAGCACTTTTTGAGCATTTTTTCATATGTGTATGGGCCCCCTGTCTGTCCTCCTTGGAGAAGTGTCTGTTTAGGTCCTTTGCCCATTTTTAAATTGGATTGCTTGTCTTCCTGGTGTGGAGTCATGTAAGTTCTTTACACATTTTGGAGATCAAACCCTTGTCCAAGGTAGCATTGGAAAATATGTTTTCCCATATGGTCGGTTCCCTTTCCATTATGTCGATGTTTTCTTTAGCCGTGGAAAAGCTTTTTAGACTGATGTAGTTCCATTTGTCTATTTCTTAAGTAATCATCTTTAGCAACTCAGAAATCCAAAAGTTATTTACAGTCCACAGTTTAAACTGTTCTGTATTGAAATTAATTTATTCTGGATACACGTCCATCATAAAATACTTATATACAAATTATGCATAGACATCAAACATTTTTCCAGATATTAGCTTCTTTTCCCATGGAAAAAGTGTACAGAATGTATGGATAACCCATAGTATCCAGCAGAGGGCGGTAGTACACCTTCAGTAGCTACTACTCAGCTGTCTTTGTTTCTGCTGTTTTAACTTTGTGTACGGAACAATCATTGAGCTGCCAACCCAAATTAGCACAGAAATGCATGGAATGTGTTCAGTCCAAACCATCTCCCTTTTTTACAAAAATTGTTCTTCAGTTAACTGTGATATATGAAATTATGACAGGGATATCTGCATATTCTAAAATAATTTCATATAAAATATGAAAAGGTATAAGAAGTCATGTGGTTTTTGAAATTGATTTCCTTATTTATCAATATATAGAAAACTGTCCATTATAGGAAGCTTCTAAGATGTGATCAGATGGGACTAGACACAGGTTTCTTCTTTAATACATATTTTGGATTAAGTCTCTCAATAAAATGAAATAAAAAATGAAAATCATAGCTGACTTTCTTTTATCATAGTTTTCCATTGACTTTATTATATATTTAAGAAAGATGTTCTAAATAGAGAGAGAGAAAGCACCAAAAAGTCAGTCTCAAGATTTCTTAAGTCATTCAAAGAGCATTCTGTTTTGTGAATGTACAAGTTATTTGCATTGAATCTTCTATAAAACTCAAGAAATTTTTGAAATTAACACATTTTGTACATTAAATAAAAATAATACTATACACCATTTTTTAATTTCTATTTTTAAATTATCTTTAAACCTATAAAATTAAAGTTATCCTGTTTTTCTGGTTGGGTAACAACCTTTTTAATATGTGCATTTACTATTTATTTATTTATCTATTATATATTAAATAAATTTAATAAGTAAAATTAAATAAATGAAATATATTAAATAAAGCAGTCCTGAGAGGGAAGTTCATAGCACTACAAGCTTATGTCCAGAAGCAAGAAAAATCTCAAATTAACAATCTAACCCTACACCTAAAAGAACTAGAAAAGCAACAACAAACAAAGTCCAAAGAAAGTAGAAGAAAATAATCAAGATCAGACTGGAAATAAATTACACAGGGACAAAAAAAAATACAGAAGTTCAATGAAACATGGAGGTGGTTCTTTGAAGAGATAAATAAGACTGGCAAACCTTTAACCAGATTCATAAAAAGAGAAAGAGAGAAGGCCTGAATAAATGATATCAGAGAGGAAGGAGGTGATACAACAGTTGATATCACAGGAATATAAGGGGTTGTATAAAATTACTATGAAGAATTTTATGCCAATAGGTTGGACAACCTGGGTAAAAAGGATACATTTTTAGAAACATACAATCTTCCAAAACTGAATCTGGAATAAGCAGAAAACCTGAATAGACTCACTACAATGAATGAAATTAAAGCAATAATCACAAAATACTCCCAGCAAACAAAACTCCTGGAGCAGATGGCTTCACAGGCAAATTTTACCAATTATTCAAAAAGAATTAACACCTATCCTTCTCAAACTATTCCAGAAAATTCAAGAGGAAGGAAGCCTTCCAAGTTCTTTTTACAAAGAAAAATATTATACTAGTTCCAAAATCAGATAAAGGCACAACAAAGAAAGAAAATTATAGGCCAATATTCCTGGTGAACATAGATGCTAAAATCTTCAACAAAATATTAGGAAACTGGATCCAGAAATATGTTAAAAAGATCTTACACTATGACCAAACGGGATTTATCCTAGAGACACAAAGTTGGTATAATAGTCACAGATTAATAAATGGGATACACCACATAAACAAAATATAAGATAAAAATCACATGATCACATCAATAGACATAGAAAAGGTATTTGATAAAATCCAGCACCTATTTATGATAACAACTCTTAGCAAAGTGGGAATAGAGAGAGCATACCTCAACATAATAAAGGCCATATATGAAAAACCTACAGCTAACATCATACTCAATGGGCAAAAACTAATAGTGTTTCCATTAAGATCAGGAACAAGACAGGGATGTCTGCTTTCAATTACTCTTATTCAACATAGTACTGGAAGTCCTAGACACAGCAATCAGACAAGAAGAAGAAATAAGCTGTCATTATTTGCAGATGATATGATATTGTACATGGAAAACCCTAAAGACTCCACCAAAAAATATTATACCTAACAAATGAATTAGGCAAAGTAGCAGGATATAAATTCAATACCTGGAAATTGATGTCATTTGAATATACCAATAACAACAATCAGAAAGAGAAACTATTAAAAAAATCCCATTTACTATTGCAACAACAAAAAAAGATAAGGTACCTAGAAATAAATTTAACCAAGGATGTAAAAAGACCTGTACTCAAAAAACTGTAGGGCATTGAAGAAAGGAACTGAGATAGATACAAGTAAGTGGGAGCATACCCCTTGTATATGGATTGGAAGAATTAACAGCACTAAAATGTGCATACTGCCCAAAGCAATCTAAAGATTCACTGTAATTACCATTAAAGTACCGATGGCATATTTCACAGATTTAGAGCAAATATTCCAAAAATGTATATAGAAACCAAAAAAGACCCCTAATAGCCTTAGCAATCTGGCAAAAGAAGAACACATTTGGAGTTGGACATATCACAGTATCTGATATCAAATGATGCTACAAGACCACTGTAGCCAAAACACCCTGGCACTGGCCTAAGAACAGTCGTATAGGTCAATGGAACAGAACAGAGAGTCCGGGAGTAAACCCATGCCTTTGTGGTCGATTGATATCTGACAAAGGCAAGAGCATACAACAGAGCAAATGCGTTCTCTTTAATAGATAATGTTGGGAGAACTGGACTAGCACTTACAAAAAAATGAAACTAGACCACCAACTTATACCATACACAAGAATAAATTCAAAATGGATAGATTTAAGGTAAGTTCTGAAACCATAAAAATGCTAGAAGAAAACATAAGCAGTAAAGTCTCAGATATCTCACACGGCAGTATTTTGGATGATATAACTCCTAGGGCAAGAAAAACAAAGGAGAAAATAAATAAATGGGACCACGTCAAATAAAAATCTTCTGATCAGCTAACGAAACTATCAGCAAGATGAAAAGGGAATCCACTGTATGGGAGACCCTATTCACCAATGATATATCTGATAAGGGTTTAATCTCCAAAATACACAAAGAACTAATACAATTCAACACCAGGGATACAACCAATCCAATCAAAAACTGGGCAAAGGACCTGAATAGCACTTCTCCAAGGAGGACATACAGGGGACCAATAGACTGAAAAGATGCTCAGCGTCACTAGCCTCCAGAGAGATGCAAATTAAAACTACAATGAGATGCCACCTCACATCTGTCAGAATGGCCATCATTAATAAATTGACAAACAAGTGCTAGCAAGAATGTGGAGAGAAGGGAACCTTAGTGCACTATTGATGGGAATACAGACTGGTGCAGCCACTGTGGAAATATATTTTGTATTCATATTTAATAATATGTTTAGTGTTTATATTGAGTAATATATTTAGTATTTATATTTAGTAATATATTTAGTATACTGAAATATATTTTCAGTATAGATTATCCTGAAAAGAATAAAAATGGAACCCCCTTTTGACCCAGTGATTCTATTTATGGGAATATACCCTAAAAATCCCAAAACACCAATTCAAAATATATATACGCAGTGAATATTCATAGCAGCATTATTTATAATAGCCAAGATCTGGAAACAGCCTAAGTGCCCATCAGTAGATGAGTGGATAAAAAAGCTGTAGAACGTTTATACAATGGAATACTACACAGCAGTAAAAATAAAGGACCTCTTACCTTTTGCGACAGCATGGGTGAACCCGAAGAATATTATGCCAAGTGAAATAAGCCAGTCAGAGAGAGAAAAACAACACATGATCTCACTTATACGTGGAATCTAATTAACAAAATAAACTAATGAACAAAATAGAAACAGAAGCAGAGATACATGGAACAGACTGACAGCTGTTGGAGAGGAGGAGGGTGGGACTGGATAAAGATAGTGAAGGGGTTATCCAAAGAACATTTATGCATGACCCATGGACACAGACAGTGATATGAGGATTGACTGAGGGAGGGGAGAGGTGAGGACTGGGGGAAGTAGCAAAGGGAAAAAAGCGGGCATAACTGTAATAGCAAAAACAATTAAAAAAAGGAAACTAAAAAAATTATCTTTAAATCTATGAAATTAAAGTTATTATTCTGTTTTCTGGTTAGGTAAGAAAAATTTTACTATGTATTTATTATTTGTTTGTTTATTATATGTTACACATAAAGTTTTATGTGCATTTTATGTGTATTGCTGAAGGGTAGAAAGAACATTTACCAAAACATTTGAAAGTCTACCAATAACCTGGATTTTTGTATTGTATGCTGCTGATAATTTCATAATTCCTCAATATAAATAAATGTAAGCAACAGAAAACAACTTTAGCTAATTTATGTTAAAGTAGTTAATTTAAAGAACACTTGCTCATGCGCCCGGTTGGTGTAGCTCAGTGAATTGAGCGCCGGCCTGCAGAGCAAAGGGCCGCCAGTTGTATTCCCCAGTCAGGGCACATGCCTAGGTTGCAGGCCAGGTCACCAGCAGAGGGCGCGTTAGAGGCAACCACGCATTGATGTTTCTCTCTCCCTCTCTTACCCTCTGTCTAAAAATAAAATTTAAAAAAATCTTTAAAAAGTAAAAAAAGTATACTTGCTCATAAAATCTCTGAGAGAGCTGGAGACACAAGCTTGGAATAAAAGTAGCCAGGAATAACACCTGCAAGAGCACTGGTACACTGGGTCCAAGGCCACATCTGGAGAATGACACCATGTCCAAGACATTACCAGAAACCAGTGCTGTCTGCTGGAGCTAGAACTAGCTTTTCTGCTGCTACCATCTTTGTCAAAACGGATCCTGTGCATTCATGCTTTACTGCATCACCAGTTTCTCTTTTAAGGACTGGAGAGGATTTATTGATAACTACAGCCTAGAACATATGCCCATACCTGAGCTGCAGGGGAAGTAGGGATAACAAAAATTGTGATCGTTAATGTTGTCATAGTGATAAATAGGCTGTGTTACCTCAGGTGTGGATTCCCCACTGATGAAAAGGGTAGTCACACCAGGTGACAAAAGCAATGACATATGTCTACTACACATACTCATCAGCTGCTGAGATTTAGCAAATATTTATAAATTGTAGAGAGACAACAGTGTAGTGATTACCAGATGGAAAGGAGGGTGAGGGCAGGTAAAAAAGGGTAAAAAGGGAATGAAATGGTGATGGAAGGAGACTTGACTCTGGGGGGTGAACACAGTAAAATACACAGATAATGTATTATAGAATTGTACACTTGAAACCCGTACAATTTTATTAACTAATGTCACCCCCATAAATTTAATAAAAATAAAATAAATTTAAAAAAATCGTATACTAAGTCGCTATCACTAATGTAGTTGCTGAGTATGCAACTGTGAACAGATAGATAATGATTCCTGCCATTGCAGAGTTTATATTCAGGCAGGAGAGAGAGGGAAGAATAAAACGAAGGACTCTATAAATTAACTATATATATATTTTTTTACATAGGGGAAAATTAAGTGGCGATGATTATAATATGTCAAAAAAAAGGGAAAAATGAAAAGAGATGGTGAATGGAAAGAAGCTCTCACCTAACGAATCCAAAGCAATGTCCAAGGCTAAATCATATCTTTCAAGGGGATAGCCAGAAATTGGTTCACAGGGCTCCTGGCCTTTTTTAATTTTTCAACCCCATAAACAATAAACATTACCATTTATTCTCAAGAATAAAATATATTTTTAATAGATGGGAAATGATTTATAAATATGTCTGCTTCCAAGGAATTTTGGGTTTTAATTATTCAAAGTTGTAAGTTAAATGGTTCTATGGGAAAAGTATTGCTCAGTAAAATTCCTCCCCAGAAAATATATACTGATTTAATAACCCAATAAAAATACATTAACTGAAGCCACTTCTGAAATAGCAGAGTAAGGGTTTCTAAAAATCTAATCCTCTGAGAAAGCAAGAATAACACTGGGGAAAATGGTCAACATTAATCTTTTCAGAATTCTGGAAATTCATTAAAGGTTTTCAACAATATGAGAAGCATTTATTCCAGAAAAATGACTGACTCTCATAAAAAGACATGTTTTGTGACATTTAGCTTATCTAGTTCCCATTACTCTCTCATCAGTTCTGCCATAGCCTTAAAAAAAAAAAAGTTTCACAAACACATAGTTGTGAAAATTAGCAGCCTTGTAGCCACTGAATTGTGTTAATAGGTTTGATGTTCACTAAAAGCACAATCACCAGAGTTTTGTCACAATCTGACCTGACTGACAGTTCCCTGAAAAAGCCATGTTCTCAGGGTTTGCCTTTATTTGACTTGATTTAAAATTCTTTCTGTGAAAACAGTTCTCTCTTAGAACATTTGTCAAAAACAATCAGTGACAATATTTTAACATCACAGTTGCCTTAGGTGTTGATGCCAGTTGGAGCAAACATTAGCCTGATCAAAAATCATTAAACCCCCCCCAACAAAACAGAGATATTTGGTAAGGGGCAGGGCACTTTAAAGAACCCTAAATGTTCCTGGAAAACCATAACATTATGTGCATATGAATGGAAGTGACAATACCCAGGAAAGACCTAAGAAGGTCTTAATGTCTCTTCTTAAGGCTCCATGCTCAGAGGAAGTAAAACAAAGGGAGACTTGTAAACAGTAAAAGCATTGAAGGTGAGTCACCAATACATACGCAGTGCCCCTCTGCAAAGGGTTAGAGGCTGTCTGGGTAAAGTCATTAAACATAAATTCTGTGCAATTATTAGCTAAGCACCAAATTAACAGATCAGAGACAACAATGACTTCATATGACAGGTTACACAGACATTGTAAAATTAGATCACAAACCAAAAAACAAAAACAACAAAAACCTGATACAGAGGATAACTTATTTCTAGAGTTGACACTATTATTAAATTTCCAGTTTTTAATTAAAAATAAAGATGCAGGTCATACCAAAAAATTATGGATCATATACAAACAATAAAAGTAATCAAAAGAAAAATATTCCTAAGGAAGATCAGACCTTAAAATTGTTATATAAAAACTTAAAACGAGCTATTATAATTAGTTATAACTAGAGAAATTATGCTCACAAAATTATAGAAATATATGAGAATTGTGTGTTATCAATTTGAGAATATCAGTAAAGACATAGAAACTATAAGAAAAAGACCCCCTAAGTGCATTTTATGAGGCCAGAATTATCCTAATTTTAAAACCAGATAAACACACTACCAAGAAAGAAAATCATAGTTCAATATCCCTGATGAACATATTTGCTAATGTCTTCAACAAAATATTAGCAAACCAGGTCCTGCAATACATTAAGACAGTCATACACCATGATCAAGTAGGATTTAATCCAGGGATGCAAGGTTGGTACAACATCCACAAATCAATAAATGTAATATACCACATAAACAAAATGAAGAATAAAAAGCACATGATCATATCAATAGATGCAGGAAAAAAGCATTTGATGAAATCCAGCACCCATCCGTGATAAAAACTCTCAGCAAAGTGGGAATAGAGGGAATATACCTCAATGTAATAAAGGCCGTATATCACAAACGCACAGCCAATATCACACTCAATGGGTAAAAACTACAAGTGTTTCCCTTAATATCTGGAATATAAGACAGCTATGTCTGCTTTCACCGCTCTTAGTCAACATACTACTGTAAGTCCTAGCTATAGCAATCAGACAAGAAGAAGAAATAAAAAGCATCCAAATTGGAAAGGATGAAGTAAAGCCGTAATTATTTCCAGATGACATGAGACTGTATATAAAGGCTTCTACAGATTCTACAAAAATACTACTAGAACATATGCATTAGTTCAGTAAAGTAACAGGATTCAAAATAAATATCCAGAAATATCATTTTTATACATCAATAATGAACTATCAAAAAGGGAAACTAAGAAAACGATCACATTTACATTGTTTCAAAAAGAATAAAATACATAGGAATAAAGTTAATCAAAAATGTAAAAGACCTGTACTCCAAAAATCATAGGATACTAAAGAAAGAAATGGAAGAAGATAAAAATAACTGGAAGCATATACCATGTCATTGGACAGGAAGAATTAACATAATTAAAATGCCCATACTATCCAAAGACATCTATAGATTCAATGCAGTTCCTATCAAGGTACTAATAATGTATTTCACAGAACTAGAACAAATATTCCACAAATTTACATGAAATCACAATAGACCCAAACAGCTACAACAATCTTGAGGAAGAAGAACAAAGCTGTAGGGATCAGACTACCTGATATCAAACCATACTACAAGCTACAGTAACCAAAACAGCATTGCTATGGCATAAAAACAGACATATAGATCATTGGAACAGAAAACCCAGAAATATATTCATGTCTTTATGGTCCATAAATATTTGACAAAGGATGCAAGAACATACAATTGAGTAAAAATACTCTATTCAATAAATGATGTTGGAAAAATTGAACAGATACATACAAAAAAAAAAAAAAGAAACTAGACCACTTTCTTACACCATGCATGAGAATGATCTCAAAATGAATTAAAGACATAAATATTAGCTCAAAATCATAAAAATACATAGAGGAGAACATAGTGAAATCACAGACATTTCTCATAGTAATATTTTTTCTGATATATTGCCTCAGGCAAGGGAAACAAAAAAATAAACAAATGGGACTACATCAAACTAAAAAGTTTTTGTACAGCAAAGGGAACCATAAACAAAATGAAAAGACAAATCACTAACTGGGAGAACACATTTGCCAATGACACACCTGATAAGAGGATAACAGCCAATATTTTTAAAGAACTCATAAAACAAAACACCAAAAGAAAGAACAATCCTATTAAAAAATGGGCAAAGAACTTCAATAGACCCTTCTTCAGAGAGGACCTACAGATGGCCAATAGACATGATAAGATGCTCAATCTCACTAACCATCAGATAAATGCAAATTAAAACCACAATGAGGTAGCACCTCATACCTGTTAGAATGGCTATCGTCAATAGATTAACAAACATTAAGTGTTGGTGAGGATGTAGAGAAAAGGGAATCCTTGTGCACTATTGGTGGGAACCCAGATTGGCACAGCCACTATGAAAAGCAGCATGGAGTTACCTCAGAAAATTAAAATCAAACTGCCCCATGACCCAGTGATTCCACTTCTGGGAATATATCTGAAGAAAACTGGAACACTAATTTGAAAGATATATGCACTCCTATGTTCATTGCAGCATTATTTACAACAGCCAAGATTTGAAAGCACTCCAAGTGTGTATCAGTAGATGAGTGGATTAAACTAAAAAAAAAACTTGGTACATTGACACAATGAAATACTACTTGGCCTAAAAAAGAAGGAAATCTTACCTTTTGTGGCATCATGGATAGGCCTAGAGAGTATTATACTAAGTGAAATAAGCCAGTCAGAGAAGAACAAATTCCATATGATTTCACTTATATGTGGAATCTAATGAACAAAATAATGTAATAAAACAGAAACAGAGTCATAGGTACAGAGAACAAGTTGGCAGCTGTCAGAGGGCAGGGGAGTTGAGGAGCAGGATGACAAAGGTAAAGGGACTAAGCAAAAAAAAACAAACAACCCCCCCCCCCAAAAAAAAAAACACCTCATAGACACAGACAACAGTATGGTGATTACCAGAGGGAAAAGGGGGTAAGAGTAGGTAGAAGAAGGTAAAAGGGAGATAAATAATGATGGAATGGCTTTGCATGATGAACACATAATACAATTTGTAGATGATATATTACAGAGTGTACACCTGCAACTTACATAATTTTATTAACTAATGTCACCACAATAAAAATTTTTTAAAAACCTGAAAAAAAATGTAAGTAAGAGCCAAATAGAAATACTGGAGTTAAAAATTATAATATTTAAGTTAAAAATATACTGGAATGGTTCAGCAGCAGATTTAAGTTGGCAGAAGAATCAGTGAATGTAAAGATAGATAACTGAGAGTATCCAGTCTAACAGAAAGAAAACTATTTTAAAATATAATGAATTGGCCTTCAAAGATCTGTGAGGCAAAATAAAATTTACTAAAATATCATATGGGGAATAGTAAAAGAAGAGGAAAGAGAGGACAAAATATTTGAGAAGATAATTGTCAAAAACATTAATCACTATATCTTAAAATTTCAACAAACTTCAAGTAGAATTAACTCAAAGATGTTATATCTAAGCATATCAAAATCCAAATTTCAAAAGTCAAAGAAAAATTTTTGAAAGTAGTGAGGGAAAAATGACTTACTTTATACAAATTATGTTAAATAAGATGAACAGTTGACATCTCATCAGAAAACATAGATATCAGAAAATAATGGGATAGCGTATTCAAAGTGTTGAAAATGACTGTCAATCAAGAATTCTATGCAAAATGATACCCTCAAAAATCAAACAATAATTTTAAACATTCCAAGAAAAAAATTGAGGAAATTTTTCACATATAGGTTTACTCTATGAGAAGTACTAAACAGGATGCTTCAGGCTGAAATGAAAGGTTTCTGGATAGTGAATAAAAAACACACACAAAAAAATAAGAACACCAGTAAATATAAATACATAGGGAAATATAAACTATGTTTTTATTTGCAATGCATCTTTTCTCCTATGTGTTTGTATGACACTAGCATAAAACGATAATTAGAAAACTTTTAATGTATAAGTATCTAATCTGCATGGCAATGACAACAAACAAGGGGGAGAAGAACTGAGGCTATAAGGGAACAAAATTTTTGTTTACTAGTGGAGTTAAGTTGGTAATAAAACAAACTATATTGTTATAAAATTATTTATTTATTGAAATTTTTAAGGTATCACTTAGAAAATAACACAAAAATATAGTAGAAAATTCAACAAAGGATTTAAAATTGTATACTAAAAATTAACTTCAAAATAAGAAGGGCAGCTATGAAGGAATAGAAAAACATGAAAGACATAAGACATAGAAGAAACAAATAGCAAAATAACAAGCACTGGATCTTATTTTGTCAGTAATTATATTAAAGGTAAATAAACTAAATGATTCAAACAAAAGACAGATAATAAAATTGATTTTTAACATAACCCAATTATGTTCTGTCTGCAAGAGACATGCTTTAGATTAAAAAATGCTAATGAATTAAAAGTAAAAGAATTGAGAAAGATACACAGTTGACATTGAAAAACATGGACTTGATTTGTGCAGGTCTACTTATATGCAGGTTTTCTTTTCAACTGAACATGTGGTGCAAGTGACCTGTGCAGTTAAATTGACTAGAGTTCCATTGACTTGCACAGCTCAAACCTGTGTCATTCAAGGATTAACTCCATGGTTGCAAATCCACAAATGTGAAGGACTGACTGGTTATATGTGGAGGTTGATGCCCTTAACCTTCATGTTAGTTTTTTTTCTTTTTTTAACAATTTTTAAATCCTCACCCAATGGTGTATCCATTGATTTTGAGACGAGAGAGAGAGAGAGAGAGAGAGAAACATTAATGTGAGAGAGAAACACTGATTAGTTGCCTCCTATACACCACCAGATTAGGGATTGAACCCAAAACCTAGGTATGTGCCCTGATCAGAAATTGAACCCACAGCTTTTTGGAGTATTGGATGACACTTCAATCAACTGAACCACCCAGCCAAGTCTACCCTCATGTTTCTCAAGGGTCAATATTACTAGACAAACAGTAATCAAAGGAAAGATGGTAAGGCAAATCTATAATAAGTGTAGACTTTAAGATAGAAATTTTTACTAAAGACAGAGGAGAGCATTTTATAGTAACAAAAGAATGAGTCCATAAAGAGGTCGCAATAATTATAAACAAACCTGACCCTAACTGAGGAACCACAAAATATATAAAATAAAAAAATGACAACATTGATAGAAAAACTGGAAAATTCAATAATAATAGTTCCAGACTTCATATCATTCTTATAATGATGGATAAAACAACTAGGTCGTAGATTAATAAGTAGAATACTTGAACAACTCTATAAACTAACATAATTAATAAATATAGAACATTCCATCAAACGATATCAGAATGCAATATTCCTTCCATGTGTATGTGGGGCATTCTTTATTATAGCCCATATGTTAGGTCTTAAAACATCATTTTAAAAAGATGAAAATGGTAGAAAGTTTATTCTCAAACACAACAGAAATAAATTGGAAATCAGATCCAAGATGGTGGAGGAATAAGTGGAAACTACACAAATCTCCTCCCAGGACCAAACTGGAATTACCACTAAATTGTATAGAAATCATCCTGAATAACCAACTGAACACTAGCTGGAGAGAAGCCTTATAACCATGGACATAAGGAAAAGCCACTTCACCACAATGTGACTGGTAGGGAGTGTGAAGAAGGCACAAGAGGGTTGGCAAGGCTCCAATGGGTGGCAGCTGAAGTTCTGGAGGGATATTTCAGTGACCAGGAGGTTCCTCCTAAGAAGTATGGGTCTAAACCTCAAGCTGGGCTCCCCAGCCTACAACATGAGAGCCGCGAAGAATCCCTGATGACATCCAGCTGTGAAAGGCAACAGGGCTTCTTTCTACCAGGGAGAGATGACTGGAAATGCAGAAAGCCTCTTAAAGAGTAAACCCACAAAATTCCATTTATAGCCATTTATCCTGGGCTCCGGCAGTAGAGTGGACTAGAGACATGTGAGGAGTCTGGGGCTGGTGGCTCTTGGTAAAGAACTGAAGGAATAGCCACCAGAATTCCTGTACTGAGTCATTTCCCATATTGCAGAAGCTATCTTTCTCAGATAGTGTACATACTCTGCTGCAAGTGACATCAGCCTAAGAGGAAGTAATAGCCCCATCCACAGGAATTACTCTGCCCCACCCTGTGGTGCTTAAGCCAGGCTGCTAAATACAGCTTGAGGCTACATCAGTGTTAAAGTTTAATAATCAGGGTGGATCTCTGGGAGCTCAGAGACTTTAGCTGACTGTCTTTAGACTGTCATCTGATTTCTCAACAGAAACATATCAGGCCAGAAGTGAGTGGTATGAAATATTCAAGGTAATGAACAGCAAAGCCTTAAAACCAAGACTACTTTACCTAACAAGGCCATCATTTAAAATCGAAAGAGAAAAAAAGGAGCTTCCTAGACAAGAAAAAGCTAAAGGGGTTTGTTAATAGCAAACCAGTGCAGCAACAAATATTAAAGGGCTTGCTTTAAGAGAAAGAAAAACAGAGGAAAATAGTTAAAAAATAAAATAACAATAAATGCATATTCCTCAATAATCACCTTGAATGTAAATGGCTTAAATGTTACAACCAAAAGACATAGGGTAGCTGAATGGATAAGAAAACAAGACCCATAAATATGCTTTCTCCAAAAGACCCCCCTCTGATCAAAAGGTACAGACAGATTAAAAGCAAAGGGATGGAAAAACAGATTTCATGCAATTGGAGAGGAAAAAAAAGCTGGGGTAGCAATACTTAAATCCAACAAAATAGACTTTAAAACCAAGACTATAGGGAGTGACACAGAAGGACACTACATAATGATAAAGGGAACAGTCCTACAAGAGGATATAACCCTAGTAAACATTTATGCACCCAACACAGGAACACCGTAACATGTAAAGCAAATCTTAATGGATATAAAGGCAGAGATCAACAGAAATACAGTCATAGTTAGGGATTTTAACACCCCGTTGACTTCAATGGCTAGACCTAGGCAGAAAATCAACAAGGAGAGAGTGACCTTAAAAGACCTACTAGATCAACTGAATTTAATTGATATCTTCAGAACATTTTGCCTCAAAGGAGCTGAATATATATACTTTTAAAGTGCACATGGACTGTTTTCTAGGATAGACCACATGTTAGAATACAAAAAAGGTCACAATAAATTTAAAAGGATTGAAATCATATCAAGCATTTTCTCTTAACCCAATGCTATAAAACTAAAATCAATCACAAGAAGAACACAGAAATTAGAAATCAACATGAAAAGGCAACTTAAAATATGCACCAATATGCAGAAATTAAACAACAAACTCCCTAATAACCAGTTATTAAACAAGAAGTCACAATGGAAATTAGGAAGTATTTTAAGATGAATGAAAATCAAAGTACAACATACCAAAATTATTAGGTGCAGCTAAAACCAGTCCTCAGATAAAAGTTTATAGCTATAAAAGCATTAGTAAAAATGAAAGTTCTGACATTAATAACTTTTCCCTGCATCTTAAGAAATTAGAAAAAGAGGACAGAAGGAAAGGAATAATAAATATTAGAAAAATAAATGATAAAAAATAAAATGATAGAGAAAAATCAAGGAACCAAAAAGATTGTTCTTTTACTGATAGAGAATAGGCTGACAGCTATCTGAGGGGGGTGGTGTGTGGGGCTAAGTGAAAAATGTGAAGGGATTAAGCAAAAAACAAAAACAAAAACAGACAACAGTATGTTGATTACGGGGATTAAGGGTCTTAGAAGAGGGAATAGGGGAGATAAGAGGTAATGAAAGAAAATGTGACTTGGGGTAGTGAAAACACAACACAATACACAGATGATGTATTATAGAACCGAACACCTGAAATCGATACAATTTATTAACTAATGTCATCCCTGTAAACTCAATAAAAAATAAAAACAAAGAAAAATTCAGTGAAACAAAAGTTAAAACCTTAGGATTCCCCGAGAGAGTATTCAAATTATAAGGATCAGGAAAGAAAGAAGGGAGTCACTACTAAATTTATAGAAATAAAAAAAGGAATTATAAGAGACTACTATAAATAATTGTACTCAGATGAACCAGATGAAATGGAAAAATTACTAGTAAGATACAAATTACTGACTCAAGAAAATAACAGCCATCTAATAGAGCTAGACCAAGAAAATAAATTAATGATTAAAAAAAAAAAACAGCCCACAAATAAAGCTCAGGCCCAGCTGCCTTTTATGATGAAATTTTATAATATTTAAAGAATAATTAACACCAATACTTCACAAACTCTTTGCAAAAATAGAAGTAGAGGAAAAACTGTCCCACTCATTCCATAATCCAGTGTTACTATGCTGCCAAACCAAAGACCTCACAAGGAAAAGAAAACAAACTGTATACCAATAGCCCTTATAAATATAGAGAGGACAATACTTCAAAAAATACTAAAAAATTATCTGAAAACATAAAAATAAGAATTATACACCAGGAACAAGTGTTATTTATTGTAGGAATTCAAGGTTAAATACCCATAATTCAGCCAATACAGGTCATATTACTATTATACAAGACAAAACTGCATGATTGTCTCAATAGTTGCAGAAAAGTATTTGAAAAACATTCAACAATATTGTGCTGGAGGGTATAGGCACTGCAAAGAGCAAGAAAGAAAACCCAGATTGAAAAGAAAGAATAAAACTATCTCTATTTACAGATAGCATGATTTTGGATATAGGTAACCATAAAGGATCTACTAAAAACATTTTTATGATAGTAAATTATTTCAGCAAAATTGCAGGATATAAAATCACCGTACAAAAATCAAAGTATTTCTATACACTCTTGTACTTACAATGATAATCTGCAAGAAATAAAAGACGATTTCATTTACATACAGTATTATGTAATACAGTAGTATTCACAGCATACTTATGAATACAGTTTAATAAAAAAGGCTCAAGACTTCTATACTGAAAGCTATAAAATTAAAACCAAAGACATTTTTGTTAGTGGGTCAGAAAGTTGCTATTAAGATAACAACACACTCAAAATTGATCTATAGGCTTAATGCAATCTCTCTCAGAAATCCCAGTTGAGCCTAAGATGTAAATTGGTTAGTTCTTTGCATCATTCATGTGGAAGTGCAAGGGACCCTAGATAGTTAAAACAATCTTGAAAAAAAAAATTGGGTCTTACATTCAGTTTCTTATTTCAAAAACTGCTATAAAACTACAATAATCAATGCAGCATGATTCTAACAGAAGTCTGGACTTATAAATCAACGGAATATAACTGAGAGTTCACGAATAAACTAATTAAGTTATGGTCAATAAAATTTCTCAATGATGTCAAACAATTCAATGGAAGAAACAATAATCTTTTATTTACAAAGGCCCCCTTCAAACATCCTGGTGATCCAGTCTGGGCCAGTTCCCTTTGGCCTTTTACAGAGCTCTGAGGCCCCTCCTTGAAAGGAAACAGGATTTTTTTTTTTCCAGCTCCCAGAAATTAGGGATCAATTTCTTGACTGTGGTGAAGATGAAAATTCTTAAGGAACAGTCCTTGGTGTGAGTCTTCAGACTGGCAGAGGCCCAAGCAAGTGGTCTGGGTCTTCTTTATACTGTTCTTTGGATATTTCTAAGAATAAGCAAGGGAAATTGAACAGGGGAGATTTTTCTTTTCTCCCCCCGACCCCTCTTTCTCTCTCTCATGCTCTCTTTCTGTTTTTTAGAGAGGAAATGCTTTTCTTCCAGGTGTACCCTGAATTGGGTCTTTAAGGCTGCATAGCACCAAATGCTGTTTTTTATGGACTGCAGTCACTTTGGAATGTCTTTTTCTGTAACACCGGAGAATGTTGTTCTTTTAAAAAATACTTATGCAGATGTATATATGTATTTTTAATCCTTTGTTTAAGAGAGAATCTTTATTAGGTCTTCACCTACATCTTAGAACCTGTTAAAGATGCTGTGTTTTTTGTTAGGTGGGTTCAAAATTAAACCTGGTAGAGTTTGGTAATAAAAGACTTTAACAAAAAATAAAACGAAGCAATAGTCTTTTCAATAAGTGGTCCTGAAATAACAGGGTATTCACAAGCATATACCAGTACTTCACATCATATCCAAAAATTAAATAAAAATCTATTATAGACCCTAATATAAGAGCCAAAACTATCCAATTTTTAAAAGAAAAAAGAAGCAAACATTTATGAACTTGAATTAGGCAATAGGTTCTGCTTCAAATGCCACCATCGAAAAAGTAGAACAGCAATTCACAGAACGGGAGAAAATATTTGCAAATATTTGGAAGTCATATATATATATGTATATATATATGTGAACTTCTATCTGAAATATAAAAAAATCTTTCAACTCAACAATTAGAAGACAAATAACCCAATTAAAATAGGCAAAGCTTTATATAGATATTTTTCCAAAAAATATTTACAAGTGACCAATAAGCACAGGAGATGATGTTCAACATCAGTAGTTATTATGAGAATTTAAGTCAGATCCACCATGAGATACCACCTCGTATCCATTAACATGGCTAAAGTTCAAAAAACAAACATAAGAAAACCAAATAACATACACTGGCAAGTACAGGCAGAACATAAAATATGCCTAGAGCTGTTGAGTTTGTAAATGGTAAAACCACTTTGGAAAACAGTTTGTCAATTCCCCAAAATATTAAACACAGAATTTCCATTTGATCCAGTAATTTCACTTGTAACTATATACCTGAGAGAATTGAAAGTGTATGTCACATGGAAACTTCTGCATGAATGTTCATAGCAACATTATTCACAATAGGCAAAAAATGAAATCGACTCAAATATCCATCCTCTGATGAATGGAATATTTTTTGACCTTAAAAAGAAATTAAAGACTGCTACATGCTACAGCCTAGATGAACCTTGAAAATATTATGTTAAATTAAAGAAACATGACATTGAATACCACATATTTTATGGTTTGATTTATATGAAATGGCCAGAGTGGTCCATTCATGGAGACCATTAAACGGATTAGTGGTTTCCTATACTAGGGGATGGAGGAAGTGACTATTAATATGTATGAGGCTTCTTTTCAGGGTGAAAAAAATTTTCTAAAATTAAATAATGCTGATGGTTACATATCTCTATAAATATACTGTTAATATATTGAAACTACTAAAATTTTATGTTATAGAATGAATGTTATGGTATGTGCATTATATCTCAATATAGCTTTTTTAAAATAAAAATATTAACTAAGATGGACACTTTGATAAGATTTTTGTATTAAGTACACCTTAAAAGGAAATAAATCACCTGCATAACATATAATATGATACGGAATGTAGGTTCACAGGATCTCTGAAAAATTCCTTTAGCTAAAGCATTATTTACTGATACTAAATATTTTATTTTAGTTTTTGAAATATCAGGGAAGCAACATAGCATATAGGTCAAAATTTAGAAAACTTTCCAGAAATTTTAGTTCTTCTCCTGAATTTTAACAGAACATGTGGAATTCAGGACAGCAGCTACATTTTCTAAAAGGGTTTGCTAAAATGGTGGGTCTGTTCTAGGAAGGAGTTGAACAACCTGGGATCATCTGACATTCATTTCTCAAATTGTTTGAGCAGAATTCTGCTAAATACTGGTGACTAAGCACCAAATAAAATATGAACTATACCTTCAAAACTTTCAAGGTATAGTCAGAAAGAAGATAAACACATATATGGAAAACTGCAAAACATTCCTCTAAATTTTATACTGGGGCCATATGCTTGAATCAGTTGAAAGGCAACTTTCTTTACAGCAAGGCTGGAATTTGTGCTGATAATAAAGGTTTCAAGTTGAAAGTGGAGAATTTCAGGGCTAAGTGAGTCTCAATTCTATTCTCAGGAGGTAATGATGAAGGAAGAATAGAAGCAAAATATACTTTGAGGTCTTAGAAATATGCGTGCATCCCCAACAGCTGTAAGTAAAGAAAAAATTAGAATCTACTGACATGAGATTCTCAATCTTCATAGAGTCCAAGAGTCATTAGAGATCCTGGGACCATCAGAATCCCTACATATGAGTAAATCTTCCAAACCCCTTAAACAATTCAGAAATGTGAGCTAATAGTGGTACCCATTTAACTTGATAGTCATTAAACAGCTATGTGGTATATGCTAAACATTAGTGAGGCAAAGATGAATGAACCTTTCCCTTTGGAAGTTACCAGAACCATCTAACAGGCTGCAACAAAGGGTTAATTACCATGCAACATTTTTTTTTTCAGCAGAGAAGATTCTTTCTCAGTTTTTAGAAAGTACTCATTACTGAATTTTACACTCATTTTTCAAATTTCAATGAATAGATATTTACATTAATAGCTAAATTTATAGATAACCAAAAAACAACATTTTAGCAACCTGACCATTCATTCAAAACAGGTATCTGACAGCATGTCAGTGACAATGCCAGCTGGTAAGCTAAAATTATATCTGCTCAATTGTTATCCTGCCACAACAAGAGAAACTATCTAAAATAATATAATTTCCTAGCTTGTGAATTTCTATAATTAAAAATGTGGACTGGCAGATGCTAGGAAAAATATGGACTTCTTTCTTGTAGTCCCATCCTAATTTCTTCCTGGACTAAGAACATAAATTCTTGCTCTTTTTAGGAATGTCACATGTATCCCTAAAATAATTTACTACTGGTTTTCCAAGACTTTTGGGGAAAATGCTGTATACTTTCCAGATGATCAAGAGTGCACCAAGCCCAGGTTGGTTGTGCCAGGCACCCATGAATGTGCACTATCTACTACCTCTCTATCAGATGACCCTAAAGGTGTGTGTTGTCCAAAGGGTCTCTATTCTTTAGCAATGGGGCCATTTAACAGAAGATATCAGCTGCTTATCCTTCTTTGATGTTGGAAATTTATTTTCAGGAAAAGCCATTTCTAACTATCTATAAACAATTTGGAAATGCAGCTCCAGTTGTTGACCCTTGCCTCAGCCTTGGCCAAGAAATCCTTGCCTCCTTATGAACCAAAATATTGAATGTGGGGATTAAGGACAGAACAGGTATAATTGCTTGCTGTACAAACATATCTGAAAGGATTATAACTTGAGAATACTTTAAATTGGAAAAAATGACTTGGAATAATACAAAGCAGTCCTTTACTTAGTAAAGTTGTTATTCATTGAGGTATGAGTTGGTAACTCTCAAAATATATTCTAGTTCTTAAAGAAAAATATAAATTATTTTATTCCCATAAAACATAAAAAGGCAAATATAATTTTATTTCTTGCCTCTCTTTTGGAATTTGGGTTGACCTGCCTTCCATTATGGTCCAACTTTGATATAAATGGTTATCTATTTATCCCAAAGAACAGTAATACCTTTCTCTGAAAAGTATACTACTATGTAGTATCTTGCTTTTTAAGGCTGTATATAGGTTTATTTTCATGAAAAAAAATCATTTCTTCAAAAAATTTAAATGAATAAATCCTATGTTCTCTAACCAAAATGTGCACATTAATTAACAACCACTAATAAGTATCTATGCGTCTATGTACAGTTGACCCTTATACAAAATGAGTTTGAACTGTGCAGGTCCACTTATATGTGGATTTTACATTTGGTCCCTCTGTGTCCCAAGTTTCACATCTGTGGATTCAACAGTGGATGCAGAAGGCTGATGATATGTATCATTCCACAGCATTTCATGTAAGGGACTTGAGCATCCTCAGGTTCGGGTATCTGCTTTGATCCTGGAAACAATCCCTTGTGGATGCAGAGGGAAAATTATAGTTAAGATTTTAAGGAGTCAAAAGTTATATATGGATTTTCGACTGCATGGAATTGGCAACTCAAACCCCTGTATTATTCAAGTGTCAACTGTACTAATATTTTGGATTAACCCTGTCTTTTCTAAATTCTGTAGTAAAAGACAAAACATATGCCTAATATAGGAAATACATAAAATTGGTAACAAGACACAAACTGATAGATGAGCTCAACATGGATAAATGGGCCAAGAAGAAAAAGTCTTTTAGTTATGGAAAAAAAAAATAAGTATATAGATACAGAGTACCTTAGAGAATGTATCTGATGATACAGAAATTCTATATCAATGATGAATAAATATAATTTTTAAAAATATACAAGATATGATTTTAGGCTAATATCCTGTATATATTTTATATTCAGAAACTTATGTCTGAACTGTTCCATAGATGTTTTCCAAAGGAGGTTTTCAGTAGTTATTTCCTCATCTGGCTAAGAGTTTTTGGTTAGGTATCAAATTTTTTTTTTAGAGATTTTACTTATTTATTTTTAGAGAAAGGGTAAGGGAGGGAGAAAGAGGGGGGAGAAACATTGGTTGCCTCTCACACCCCCAACCAGGGACCAGGGCTGCCACCAGCATATGTACCTTGACCAGGAACCAAACTGGTGACTTTTCTGTCCACAGCACAGGGTTCAATCCACTGAGCCACACCAGCCAGGGCTGCACATCAACTTTAAAGAAAAACAAGTCAAACTAAATTTTAAGACTTTTGAAAAAAACTTTTGAATGTCTTCAGCACCTTTACATACTTTTTAAATCTTGCTGTTCTTATTGCCCCAAGTCTAGAGTTTCAAAGATACTTTCAACTTGGCTCTTTTTAAATGCATCACTGAATAAACCCTCATTTTGAATGACTGTATTAGTAACAGGCAGACTGTTAATTTAAAATCCTTGTACTGTTGAAAGGCAGCAAAAGCTAATGGCTTATACTTGATTGTAAAGTCTTTTATGGTGACTTAAAATTCCTAGTCATAGTAACGTGACTTAAATTCTAATTTCTAAAATCCCCTGCATTGTTCTATTTCTGTCCCATCATTTCTCCAGCACTGTAAAAACATTCTCGGACATCTACTATGTCCTGGGCACCAGAAATGTTCGAAGAAAGAGGAGAAGCCCAACACATACCACACACACACACACACACACACACCACACACCACACACATTTACTTATGTATGTGATATCTGTTATACCACAAGTTGGGGCAAAAGTAGGTTTAGAGTTCTGAGTACAAGAAACAAGAGTTTCATCTTGTATTATTTATTATTATATTATTTTCCATACAAACAACTGTACACCTGCTTTTGCCCAACCCCTGTAAACATGTATTTAAGGGGGATCCCCCAAAACTGGAATTTATTTATTAAAAATTGTCATGTTTAAACTTCAGTCACCTTCAAAATACTCTCCATTTGATGTAATACACCTATCAAGATGTTTTTTTCCCACTGCTCGAAGCGGCTTTTGAAGTTGTCGATTTTGATGCCTTTTAGTGCTCCTGCCTTTTTTTGATTTTGTTTTGTTTCACCTCTTCCACAGCAGCAGAACATTTCCCTTTGAGGAATTTTTTCATCCCGGGGAACAAAAAAGGTCACTTGGGGTAAGATTGGTTGAACAGAGAGGGTAGTGCAACGGGGTCATGCCATTTTTGGTCAAATTTTGCTGAACACTCAGCGCGGCGTTTGGCAGGTGCACTAGTAAATCACCCATCATGAAATGGGCAAATGTGTTGAAAGAGTCTTCAAAAAAAGATTCTCTGAAGCCAAACAGCCTCTCACAACAACATCGTCTGGTACACTGATACAGATGGGTTCCTAGAGCACTCACCTAGCAGAGGATGCCAGGACTACAAGGGGTCCACCCTCCAGAGAGTAATTCTGGTTTTTTGTGAGAGTGTCCTCTCATATATTTAAGCAACACAGGTGTGTGTATATAACAGGGCATTCAAAGTTTTCACATCTCTGGCCCACATTGGAAGAAGAAGAGTTATCTTAGGTCACACATTAAATACGTTGTGACACTTAATCACAAAAAAATCTCATAATACCCTAAGTAAATTTATGATTTTGTGTTGGGCCATGTTTATAGCCATCCTCGGCTGCATGTAGCACACGGGTTGCAGGTTGGACAGCCCTGAATATATAATAAAAATAATAAATAACAAATAATAAATAATAATATAATACATACTACAATATATATGATGTATAATATATAATATACTAATAAATAATACATAAATGCATATGTATACTATATATTATATAGTCATCCAAATTATCTACCTGTCCACATACAGACACATATGCATGAGCACTTATGTGTGAGTGTTGCATGTTTATGAAATCTATTATTTAGGACAGTATTGGTCCATGATAAGTTCTTAATTGACTATTCACATTAAGCATTTCTCACATAGAAACAAGAAATGCCTAATAAAGACTAAAAGAGTAGAATTATACATAAAAGATATACAAAATTAGTAAATGTTTTAAATTAGAAGTGAAAAAATTCTTGGGTTGTATTATTTGATTATATTGGTGACATGCTATAATTTCTACATGTGGATGAACTTCTAAAATGTAGAAACTTTTTAATTAAGCACTATTTAGAAGATCTGTTTTCAAATTCTGAATTCTATTATTCGCAAAATAATGCAGTGAATTCAGTCAAATTTATTTATGGGATATCGTCAAAATTAATTCCTTCCTCTGTTAATGGTTATTTGTATAGCTCTTTCATGTCAGCTATTACATCTAGAAGTGTAGAGAGAAATAAAAATCACGAATAAAATTTAAGAACTTAAATGGGAAAACAAAAGATTTGTTTAATATTCTCTTCTCTTCCTTTCCTCCTCCCCCATACACATTCATTTTTACTTCTGTAATATTTTTCTGCAGTATTAGTTAACAGTTCTTTTTATATATATCTGCTTTGAAGCTTTTCCAGCTTTGTTTGATTTAATGGAGAACAATTAGCTGTATAGACTATCAAAAGAAATGCGGCAAGTACACAGGTATTTAGAAGTTTAACTCAGCTTATTCAGTGTCTTTTTACCATTGGCCTTGGCATCACAAATATTTTTTAAGGGATATGAAAAGAATCATATAAAATCAAAGTCTGTAATTTTTAGGTATAACGTTCTGAGTTAAGTGATTTCCCTAATGGTTCTAAATTTGAGAAAACAAGATGAGTCTTTAATAATTTCATCATCTAGAAAAATATGCTCTAATTCAAAAGCATAAGGGACCTCCACAGATAAGAAATAACTGAACCATTTTCTTCACAACCTCGCCAGCACTTGTTGTTTGTTGATTTCGTTATGATGGCCATTCTGATCGGTATGAAGGGGTACCTCATCGTGGTTTTAATTTGCATCACTCTGATGGCTAGTGATGCTGAGCAGCCTTTCATATGTCTCTGGGCCCTGTGTGTGTCCTCCTTTGAGAACTGTCTGCTCACATCCTTTGCCCATTTTTTAATTGGGTTGTTTGTCTTTCTGGAGCAGAGTCATGTGAGTTCTTCATATATTTTGGAGATCAAACCCTTGTCTGAGGTATCATGAAAATACGGAAGTCTTGTACACTGTTGGTAGAAATGCAGACTGGTGCAACCACTATGGAAAACAGTATGGAATTTCCTCAGAAAACTAAAAATGGAACTGCCTTTTGACCCAGCAATTCCACTGCTGGGATTATACCCTAAAAACACAGAAACACCAATTCTAAAGAACCCATGCACCCCAATGTTCATAGGAGCATATTTTACAGTAGTCAAGTGTTGGAAGCAACCTAAGTGCCTATCAGGAAATGAGTGGATCAAAAAACTATGGTACATTTACACAATGGAATACTATGCAGCAGAAAGGAGGAAGGAGCTCCTACCCATCTCAATAGCATGGATGGACCTGGAGAGCATTATGCTAAGCGTAATAAGCCAGGCGGTGAAAGACAAAAACCATATGATTTCACCTATAAGTGGAACCTAATCAGCAGAACAAACAAGCATGCAAAATAGAACCAGAGACATTAAAATAAAGAACAAAGTGACAGTAACCAGAGGAGAAGGGGGAGAGGATAACAGGGGGAAACAAGGGAAAGGTAATCAAGGAACATATGTAAAGGACACATAGACAAAACCTAAAGAGGGTAGGATCAAGGGTGGCAGGTGGAGATGGGAGAGGCGACAGAAATGGTGGGGGGGAAATGGACAAAACTATACTTGAACAATAAAAAATTAAAAAAATAATTTCAGTGGTCTATATGTAATTAAGTTCATTAAAAGTACACACATACACACACACACACACACACACACACACACAAAGAAATAACTGAACCAGATTTTCAGTGCAGAATTACCAGTGACCTTGCAGAATGGTGTTTCCTTTACTCTTGAGTGTTGAGTAACCTCTTTTTTGGGAAGAGATGACAAAACCACCAAAACTAAAACGAGAAGGAAGAATATGCGTGAGAAGTAGTTCTTATATACACAAAACATATTACATTTGCCATTCACCTGGAGTGTTTGGAAGGATTTAAACACTTGGTCATGTCTGCAGCAGAGAGACTGGAGGTCCCATTGAAAACATGACTTGAAGAATCAACCTGTTCTATGGTTTTCTTCCCCTAGATATTTGGAATGAAAACTTTCTGATATTTGTGTTCTTCTGATGAGCAATTCAATCAATAAAGTACACAGTCAGATTTCTCTTTTATGTATATTTTTAGAGTTTATGAAACTACTGTTAGGCTAGGAGGATTCAATTTTGGGAAGGTTACATAGGAAATCATTAGGTATTTTAAAATTAGGAATAATTTCTGAACTGAGGTACAAGGGTTGAATGATTTTTCACTTGTAAAGCTAACTTCCAGGTATCTCTAATCAAACTCAGACTTGATACTTTGAGTCATACGATTCTCTGGATCTTGCTATACCCATAGATAGGTATGTTCTTGGACTTTCCAGGTACAAAAATTAATAATTTTTTTCTTTTAATTTGATTTTATATTCTGTTACCTGAAACCCATAAACTCCTGAATAATACATAGGTCAACCGCTGCTATATTCCAGAGACTATTTGACATCATGAAAATCTTTGAAAAGGTTAAATTGTTGCTATTCCTAGGAATACTGGTCCTTTAAGAGTAAGAAGACTTAACATATTTTGAATGATAACACATGTTGGCATCAGAATTTGAAAGAGAAGCTTCAGGTGGGTGGTGGATTCTTCTTCTATGTAAACTACTTAGACCAGGCTTACTAACCTGGCTCTACTGAAGGAAAAAGCCAACTACTCTTAGGAAATTTGAACTTGTTCACCTCTGCTCTCTTCCTCCTTTCTTTGCCCCATTCCCTCTTTTCTGCTCTCTGCTGCATCTTCTGTCCTGTCTCCTCTTTTTCTGTCCTTCCTTCCATCCTTTTATTTCCTTTTCATCCCATTAAAAGGAAGGGTCAGTTACCTAAAACCAAGTACACTTGGTAGGGGCAGCCTGTAGAACATGGCCAACCTTGATGACAGAGTCCATCTTATTACAATAGAGCTGCTTGAAAGCATTTATCAATACTCATTCACATCATATTTCCCCAAACACTTAGTGTTGTCCTCTGCATCGTAAGTGTTCAAAAATATTTTTCAGATAATTTGAAGATTTTTTGTTATTTTATAGTGTAGACAATAAAAATGACTCTGTTAATTAGGATTTATGATTTTTATAGGTATTTTGCATCTTCACTCAATGGATTTTTAATTCCACAGTCTATTGTTGAGAATATACTTTGCATCAGACTCTGTTTTCAGTGTTAAGTGTTCAAAAAACAAAATAAAACACAGTTTTGATCCTGAAAGAGCTCCCAACCTGGTAGGGGAGATGGCTAGGTTAGTGTACAATAGTTTATGGAGTGTTGTGTCTTGATCTTAATTTATAAGGGTGACCTAGTGATGACAAGAGGAGGCCAAATGCCAGGAAAAGAAAAGTTTACTGTTACAGCTTCTGCAGAAGCAAGAGGCCTGACTCCCTGTGGAAGAAACACCTGGCTTTGGTCAGGCAGCAGGTGTTGGAGTGAGGGGAAAGCCTGGGCCAGAGGGCTTTAGCGGGGTTTCTGCCAAGAAGGCAAGACAGGGTAAACAGTTTAGGACTGGTTAATCTGAATGATTGCAGTGGACCTTGAGCTATAGGGGATGTCTCCAGCTGTCTGGAGCCAGGCCCTGGAATGATTAAGGCAGAGGAGCATTGACTCCCAAGTGTCCAGGTCACACGGAAGAACTATGGCTCTGGGTTGGTTAGTTGCATATCAAAGGCATGCTCCTTTGCTTTTTTAAAAAAATTGCCCAGGAGGGGTCTCTGCTTTATAGAGCAAGAAACGTTTTTAAGGAGTCATAACGGCTTAATATAAAGACACAAAATTAAAATTACTAATACTTATGGCAGAGATGTGAAATAGACACTGGGCGCATTGGGTTAAAAAGAAAGGAAATATGTTTCAATCAGGATAGGCTTTCCATATAAGTAAGTAATAATGTGTATTGCAGCCAAATGAGATACCATGTGCACAGTTCAGAGGCACGAATCACTATGGAATATTTGGAGAAAAAACACAAATAATTTTATTTATCTGTATCGTACAGTTCCTATGAACAAGAGACAAAATTGATCATTGAGGCTCAGGCCATCAATAAACTAGATGAAGAAAATGTCATATACTCTACAATATGTTTCTCAGGCTCTATCAGGAACAATGATCACCTGGACAGCTTGAAAAGCATAGACACTTGGAGCCCCCCCCCAGCACCTGATTTAGCAGGTCCGGGGGTGGGCCCTGAGAATGTTCCCTTCTAACAAGATCCCAAGAAATGCTGACACTGCTCATCTAGAAACCACATTTTGAATAGCACAGCGATTCAATAATGTGAATGCAAGGGCTACAATATGAATTAAGCTAACAGAGGTAATGTTGAGTGAAAAAAGCCAGATACAAAGGAGCAAACTTGGTGTTATTCCATGTGTATAAAGTTTAAAGTATGCGAAGTTAATCTATGACATTAAAAGTCAAGATAACAGTTACCCTTGGGGCGGGCATGTAGTGGGACTGTATAGTATGAGGGAAACTGCTAGACTGCTGGTAACACTTTATATCTTTATCTGGGTGCTGGTTATATGCATGTAGGTAGTTTAAAATATTAATAAAGTATTCATATTATTTTTCCACTTTCTTCTTTGTGTTTCATACTTAACAACAAGAAAACTTAAAAAAAAAAAAAACAATGATGGAGGAACACGAAGAACCCAGAAACCAGTTACTGAGCATTTACCTTGAATTAGATGCCATTATAGATATTGTCAGCAGTACAAAGATAAATCTGATATAGTTACTAACCTCAAATAAATCACAGTTTAATCAGAGAATAAGACACTTTAATAGAAAGATTATGATTTGTGGCAAAAATAGTATAAGGTACTGCTGAGTTTCAAAGGAGAGAAATATAATTTCTCATGTAGAAGACTAGCAAAGGCTTTAATGAGAAAATGGTAGTTGAAATAGGTCTTAGAATGATGTGTAGTTTTCACAATTGATTTGGCTTCATATTTAAAACCACTTTTTTTTTTTTTGTCCAGGGTATGACAACCAAGCAATCATGTTTCTATCAATTGACAGTTACATATCCTTTTTATTATACTCCAGGTTCAGCTGACTCAGTTGGTAGTCACTCTCAATAAGAATTTCAAATACCTTATACTGCAAATAGTTTGACTATTTCAATTATAGTCTCCAAATATGGTAAAAATCTACCCATTTTACATAATAGTTGAAAATGCAAAAGATGGACAAGTAAAACAAAAGCTCATTTCACTAATGCAGGCAATAGTAGGAAGTATAGTCTGGAGTCTAAATTGAAGAGCACAAACATTCATTCCCTGTTCTATTTCACAATATATGATCAATTATATTGTTAAATATAGCCCATCTGAAGTTCTGCATTATGATAAATGATGGGGAAAAAATGCTACATAATAAATTGTCAAAGCAGAGTGAAATCAAAATCACAAATTTGATTATAAACACATTCACTTTAGGCCATTTCCATGAATAACCATAATGACAAAATTACATTGCATTGCATTGCCCTGGCTGGTGTAGCTCAGTGGATTGAGCACCGGACTATGAAGCAAAGGTCACCAGTTTGATCCCCAGTCAGGACACATACCTGGGTTGTGGGCCAGGTCCTCAGTAAGGGATGCACAAGAGGTAACCATGTATTGATGCTTCTCTACCTCTCTTTCTCCCTCCCTTCCCTTCTCTCTAAAATATAAATAACTATAAACCTTTAAAAAATTATATTGCATTGCACTTTTAAATTTAACTTCTAGGAAATTTATAATTGTACATTAAAAAGCCCCACCCTATCTCATACACGTCTCAAAAGCAGGTAGGAATTTCAGTGGTTATGTCATTCTGTATCCTGTAAGTAAATTAGGGGAGCACCACTTTTTCAGCATCTTTACCAGTAGTTATTGTCAGTATTTTTTATGGTAGCCATTCTAATAGGTATGTAGCATTGTCTTATTTGGGTTTAGTTTGCACTTCCTAATGACTAGTCATGTTAAGCGCCTTCTCCTTTGCTTGTTTGTCATCCATATAACTTCTTGAAGTATTTATTCAATTTTTTGTCAATTTTAATTATTTTTTGTTATTGATTTTTAACAGTTCTTTATATATTCTGGTTTAATTAATTTGTCAGATAGGTGCTTTGCAAGTAGTTTTCCCAGTCTATGAATTTTTTTCTAGTATCTTAAAAGGGTCTTTCACAGAGCAAAAGTTTTTAATTTGGATGAAGCCCAATGTATCAATTAATTTTACTTTATGAATTGTGCTTTTGGTGTCTTTACCTAACCCAAGCTCACAACCATTTTTTGTGTGTGACTAATATTTCTTTTTTCTAAATTTTAGCTTGAAGATTTACATCTAGTACCATCTCATTTTGATTAAATTTTTGAGTAAGGTGAAAGTATGCATACAGGTTTATTTTTGGAATTTGTATATCTAATTATTCCATTACCATTGTTGAAATAATATCATTACTAAATTTTTGGGCATCTTATACAAAAGTCAATTTGCTATATGTATGTGTCTAATTCTGGAGTTTCTGCTCTATCCCATTTATTTATGTGTCTATCACTTAGTCAATGTCACATGTAACATCAATTTTAGGTGTTATTAATTGTATTGCCACAATTATCAACGTAAAATCTGTGGGAATATCTAAGTGTAAAATGTGATTACCAATTATGTAAGTTTTGCAGCCAAGTAGTGTCGATACTGGAACTTTAGTTCTTCTTTTGCAAAATTGTTTTAACTATTCTATTTCTTTTGCTTTATCTTATAATTTATGATCTATTTATTCTAAATTGTCTATCTGAAGTTTACTGCCTATTTCTACCAAAAATCATGTTGTGGTTTTAGTGACATTTTGTTAAATCTGTATATAAGTTTGAGGAATATTAATATCTGAATCCCTTTAACATTTCTTGTCATACTGACTTGGTGGTGATGAACTCCTGTAGCGTTTTCTTGGCTGGGAAGCTCTTTATTTGTCCTTCAATTCTAAATGATAGTTTTTCTGGGTAGAATGATCTTGGTTGTAGGTTTTTGCTTTTCATCGCTTTGAATATTTTGTGCCAATCACTTCTGGCCTGTAAAGTTTCTGTTGAGAAATCAGCTGACAGCTTTAGGGGAGCTCTCTTATATGTAACTAATTGCTTTTCTCTTGCTGCTTTAAATTTATCTCTTGTCTTTAACCTTTTGCATTTTAATTATAATGTGGCATGGTATGAGCCTCTTTGGTTTCAGCCTGTTTGGGGTTCTCTGTGCTTCCTAGGCATGTATGTCTATTTCTTTCACCAGGTTAGGAAAGTTTTCTGTCATTATTTCTTCAAATAGGTTTCCAGTTTCTTTCTTTCTTTATTCTCCTTGTGATATCCCTATGATATGAATATTCTTATAATTTATGTTGTACCAGGGGCCTCTTAAACTATATTAATTTTTTGAGATTCTGTTTTCTTTTTGCTATTATGATTTTTTTGTTTCCTGACCTTTCAAATTGCTGATCAGACCCTCCGCTTCATCTAGTTTACTATTGATTCCTTCTACTGTATTCTTCATTGTAGTTATTGTATTCTTCATTTATGACTTGATTTTTTATTTTTTAAATTTATTTTTATGTTCCCTATCTCTTTGTTGAAGTTCTCTCTGAGATCATCGAGCATCCTTATGACCATTGTTTTAAACTCTGCATCCGATAGATTACTCCTATTTTGTTTAGCTCTTTTTCCGGAGTTTTGTTCTGCTCTTTCATTTAGGGTATGTTTCTTGGTCTCCTCATTTTGGCTGCCTCCTTATATATTTTTCTATGTATTAGGTAATGCTGCTATGTCTCCCAGTCTTGGTAGAGTGGTCTTATGTAGTAGATGTCCTGTTGGGCCCAGTGACACAGTTTTCTTTGCCATCTCACCTGAGTGATCCAGATGTATTTGCTGTGTGAGTCATGTGCATTTCTCCAGCACAATGCTCCTGATGGAGCATTAATTTAAGTGAGGATTGGTTGTGAACACAGTGAAGTAGTTGTTGTTTGTGGGTTGAACCAGTGGAGGATTCACTTTGGATGTATGGTTTCTGAAGGTGGTTGGATGGTGTTCTGGTGTTTTCTGAAGCTGGCCATTGGGTGTGTTGTTTCTGGGGCCTCTGGCAAAAGACTCTGGTGCAGGCCAAGGTCAGCTCCTGCCTGTAACTTAACCAAGGCCACTTGATATGAACTACAAAGTGATCTGCAGATTGTTACTACCTGTCCTGGGATGGAGGTGCCAGGGAGAAACTAAGCTGCAAACAGAGGCCAGCTGCCACTTGTGTAGTGTTGGGGCTGCTGAGCTAGAGGTAGAGGGTGTGCTGAGTCCAGGTGTTACTTATTTCATTAATGTTTCTCTCCCTCACTTCCCCCTTCTCTAAAAATAAACAAATAAATAAAATCTTTTTAAAAAGATTTAAGAAACAAGGAAAACAATTTTAAGTCATTTTTCTTGGCTTTTGATGAACTCACAGATCTTACTGATACTGCTGAGTTTTCATTGCTCATTAGAGGAGTCAATGCTGAGTTAGAAGTAACTGAAGAATTAGCATCTATGAATAGTCTGTGTGAAACAACTGGAGGCAAAATATTTTCAAAGTTGAAAAACCATTCATTTGGTGAAACCTAAAGTGAAATCTGCTAAGACATATCACAATTGATGGTGGTAAAAACATGTGTGGAACAGAGAAAAGTTTAGTTGGACAAATTTACAAACCTGTGAAAATATAAGGTGTTAAAAACTTGTGGTTACTCACTGTAGTGTTCATCAGCAGGTACTTTGCAGAAAATACTTGAATCTATCATGTATTATTGAACAGCACTGTGAACAGTGAAATTCAGTCACTCTCATAGACTTACCCGCTGTTAATTCTCTGAATTTTTGTCCAAAGTCATTGAGTATCTTGATTTGTCCTATCTCCTATACCAGCAATTTGATAATTTCACAGCAGTAAAGTTTTATTATGAATTTTTGAACTCAGGGTAAAGATTTAAATTTATCTGAACGAGAACTCCCCTAACCACTATATTGAACACTCAATGGTCTTAGAAATGAGATTTTGCTGCATACTTGACCACGTTTCTTAATGAATTCAACCTAAAATTGCAATGAAAAATAGTGCTTATATGTGAAACATACTGCAGTAAAGTCATCTCGACAATAAATGTTTAAATCGCAAGTGATGTCAAGCTCTTTGATTCATTTCTAGCGTTGTCAAAAGTTAAAACAAGAAGTGAGATCTCCATACCCACGCAGGTTTGCACAGAATATATTTTCCAAGCTCAAACTACACTTCCAGCAGCATTTTTATTACCTCAGTGCAGTGCAAAGATAATTTTCATATTTCACAATCCACTTAAATTTGCAATTGAGGACTTTCATCTCACCTTCAATTGGAACTGATTGATATGAGGTGGGTTGACATGCTAAAATAACAATATCAGGTAGAAATGTAACAGAATTCTGTAAATGCCTTTGAATTGATGAATATGCTCAATTACAGTCATCTGCTTATAGAATGATATCAGCATTTGGCAGTAAATATCTGTATGAAAACATTTTGAAGATAAAATACATAAAATCTCATTTCAGATCAGCACTAACAGATGAACATTTCCAATAGTCCTTGATTATAGAGAACACTAACTCTGAACTCCAATTAAACAACATATTACCTCTTCCAAAAATAATCCCATTCTTTACATTAATAGACTTGTATTACCAAAAAATGGTACTCAAATACTATTATTAGATTTAGAATATTATCAATAAAAATTATGGAAATTTATTTACTCTCCTTTTTATATGTATATAATATCCTTGGTTTTGCCTGTTGGCTCATAAAATTTCATTCTTACCACAATGTGCACTTCATATTTGGGCTCACTGAGCAAGCAATGAAATGTCTAGGAGAAGAGGCTGACCTGTAAATAGGTCATTTTGTTGACCACATTATACTGACAGCTTTCTCAAGGTAGATGAATTCTGGTGCTATTTTTAGAGGTTCAGTCAGAAATTTTTTCCACAGACCACTTGTTAGCATGTTTCTCCTTTTTCTTTTTTTATTTCTTTTTATTTTTTGGTTAAGCTTGTAACAGAAGAATCAGACCAAATCATGGAGAGAAGGCCGGGGGCAGGAAGAAAACCCCAAGGTGAAATTGAAGGTCAGAAGGGACTTGCCCTCCCTGTGAAGGCAGGGGCCACCAGGGAAGGGAGCTTGTACAGAGCAAGTGGGACTGGAGATTTTGCCCCGTGGCTAAACACAGTAGCTGGAAAAGGGGCAAAGGCAAACATGGTCAGCTCCGGCACGCATTGGTTGGAAAGATGCACACTCCTACTGGCTTTGGGCACACATAGAATTCTAGAAGAGGACTTTTAAATGGAGCATGCTGGGAAGCAAAAAGTCAGCTGGCTCCTTCCCCTCACCCAGCAGAGGGGCATGTCAATGGCTACCAGCGGGCCTGCCAACAGCGGCCAGTGCTGGTTTGTGAGAGGAGGCTGGGGGGCGCAAACCCGAAAAGATTCCTGGCACTCGACAGCGAGTGGAGACCAGCTAAGCCGCCTATGTTTATCATACTTTTGGGTGGGAAAAGAGGTCCCTGGAGCTACCTTGAACAGAGCTGGCAGAGGGTGACAGGGTGATTTTTCTTTGAGAGCCTGAGAGGAGATGGGCTGTCAGGCAGAAACTTGCCATTATTTTCAAAGACCTTGGTGATACTAGTCAGCATTGTGAACAGGTTTTTGTTCTTGTTTTACTTTCCATTCTTGCCCCTATGTAGTAGTGGCAATGACAAATATTTAAATAGCTATTTTTGATGTCATACTCTGGCTTTTTCTTTCCCCTTACTTTTTTTACCCAGATACTTTAGGCAGAAACTTGTCATTATTTCAAATTATATAATCGTTAAATAAAAGATTCCTTTCTTTTCCACTGAACTCTGTCTTTGGAGATTTGCCTGGCAGGCGGCAAGTGGTAGGACACCTGCCCACCCCGCAAGTGGTTGGGTTTGGTAAGAGGCTTCTAATAATCACTGTTCATGCCTCAGTGTAGGTAAATACATCAAAAATTATCTCTCATTTCACAAGAAATGGAACACCATATACTAGCCAAATATATGCACACTTATAGGATTTTCCTTCATCATTGCTTTCAGGACCACTCCTGAGTAATAGCATCTTTAGGTTGATGCCTACATGCTCTGTAGATCCAAGTGCACAGCATAACTGGAGATACCCTAACGAGTGAAAGGAAACTCCCCATGAGGTACAGTATGTTGAAAGAGAGTTATAAAGGCGGTAGGTGCGGGGACTGTGACACTCTAATCCATCTGTTTGTGAAGTTTATTCTGCCTTCTGGATTTGCTTGGATCCACTCTAATAAATACATTTTCACTTTATAATGACATCCTTCTATAAATGTTCAATTTTATGACTCAATGGGCTACATATCATACAGATAATGATGGTTGGTTCAAGTTGTGTAATCTTTGGTGTTACATGGTCAACAGCCAATAACCTCTCAAGAGATCCAGTTAGCATGTCATCAACGTATTGGACAAGCATTATGACCTAGGGAACAACTAAACTATCAAATCCTTTTGATATTAAATTGTGACACAAGATAAGAATTTTGTCAAAATTTTGACACAAGACAATAACAAAAATATTGTTATCCCTGTCAATAGAAAGTTAACTGCTTCTGCTAACCTTTGCTAATAGGATGATGAAGAGGGGATTATGCAACACAGTAACTGCATACCAGCTGCCATTGCCTATGTTAAATTATTTCAATCAAAACACCACAAGTAGAATCACAGCTGCAAGGGGAAATATCACTTGGCAAAGATAATTTATAATCATTCCCCAAATCCCCACATGAGATAGTCACTGGACAAACAAACACAATAAATAGGAGTGTTTTATAAATCACAGTCACTGACTCTCTCAATTATTATATGGTGGCATCAATCTTGGCAATTCCCCCAACATTGGGTATTATTATGGTTTTATATCTTGGTGAGTAGGTAAGGGCAATTTTAGGAGATTTCACATAGCTCTTCTTTCCATAATAGCCTTCACTCTGTGGGTTAGGATACTGAGGTGGGGATTCTTCCAGCTTCTAATTGTATCTATTTTTTCCAATACATTCAGAGGCTGGAGCAATAACTATAGAATGGGTGTGTTCTGAATGTTAGAAATAGAATCAAACCAAGATTCTATTTGTTCTCATAACTCCATAACCCAAATAATGACATTTTAAGTCTAGAGTGATGAGTGTCAGTTCAGAAATATATAATAACTAGAATAACCACATAATCTATCACATAAACCAGGACAATATTTAAAGTTAAGGGGACATTAAATGAACAAGGTTCTGTGACTATAAGTATGTATCAGTACTGTACCAGGAAAACTGCATTGTATGGCTTGCTACTGATGACCTACAGAATTACCTGAACATTACCCTTTCCAAGTGCACAGTCATCCTGCTACATTAGTGTAGTTCACTGCATGATTGAAGGTTTTTTGACAAGGGCTCTGGTTCCTTATCCACATAGAGACTCTAGATCTGTTACTTGGCTTGGGAATGGAAACTGAATAAGTAACCAAGAACTCCCACACAGGGAGCTCAGTTGGTTCAAGCCGTTATATTTAGGGGATGGCTGAGTAAGTTGCAAACTATATATCCTTTTCCTCATTCTGAAATCCCTGAGTTTTCAGACTCATTCCATTGAAACATGCCGAGGAAACTTCAGAATTTCAGTTTGTTCGTGCTAGACCACCTTTAGGTCCAGACTTAATTAACCAATCTGGGAGAAAATTGTGGTCAGCCCCAGACACTCAATAAATCCTCAATCTTAAAGTTGTCTAAATATGTTTATAAATTTGTCCTTGTCTGAGTCTTGTATTCCTCCTTTCTTGCTGTTACACTTTCTAAGCATATTCTAATACATTTTCTCCAGTTCTTGCTAAAACAATATTATGAGGTCTTACACAATTTTAATGTTCTCTTTTTTACCAGATAGGTCCTTGTATGTGGTTGTTTGTATTTTGGTGAGGGTGGAGGGGAATGGCTACTTGGAGATCTAAATGTCATGGGCCTAATGACAATGAGGTGCGATAGGTGTTCCCTCTGAGAGTGACCAAGGTCTTAGTTTAGTCATTGGAAAGCTTTTATAGGAAGTTTTTTTTCTCATTGTGGGAGGAGAGGGCAATGGCCTCTGTTGGCAAGGAGTATTTGAAAGTTCAAAGTTCTCAGTCTGTTCTATGTTCCTTCTTGTGGCAGATTTCTCAACCTTACATGCCTTCTCTGACCCTGTAAAGCCAGGCTTAGTTCTATTGCCTCCCTTTTGCTTTCACTAGTGTCATTTTGAGTGCCCAAGTTTGTGGTTTCTCTCAGGCCTGCAGATTTGGGCTGGCTTTCTTTATACGGTTACCAGACTTCTGCAAAAGCTCATCTTCACTGCCAATGGGAGTGATGGGATTGGGGAGTATGTGGGAATGCCCAGTTTAGGGGAACCCACAGATGAGGCATCCTCAATATCAAGGCTCTTGATGGGACCTGAGACATGACTAGTAGGATCCACATTCCTTTGGTATGTTCTGAGTGCTGGATGCCATCATCCCAGTCACTCACCACCGTAGTTCCCACCCAACAGGCTGCTCAGGACTCAGTACTATGAATGGGGCCAAAAAGAAATGGTCTTTTTGTCAGCATCCTGCATTTCTGGGGAAGCCAGGAACTCATTCATATGCTCTCACTGTCGCTCATGAGAGAAATCATGTTGGAAAAGGGTTCTCTTGGCACTGAGCTGTGTTGCCCTGGAAAAGGAATGATGTGAGTAAATTCCACCTGTTCCTCTTACCCTCTGCAATGCATCCAGTCTTAGATTTTTTTTTTTCTCCAATGGTGTGTTAGATCATCTCTGCTGAACTCCTGGACTTCCAAAATTGTTCTCTCTTCTATGCATCATGGTCAAACTCGGTATTCTTTGGTGGGATGACAGTAAACACTCTTATTCTACCATTTCGATGATGCCATTCTCTAGGTGATCCTATCTTGTTCATAATTGAACACCCATGATGATTAGTGCCAGAGTCACTTGATCTCTAGCCTCTTGTTCTCCCTAATATTCATCCTCTTGCGATAGTGGTAACGATTAAGTGATTGTGTTGTCACTACATGCTCAGGTTTCAGTTTTACCCGAGCAAAAAGTAATTTGTGCTCTCAAGCATGTGAGAACCACATCCTAGAATCCCAATCCTGTGTGGAAATATGTGAGGCTCTACTCCCTGAGGCTACTCTGGGAAAAACTGTTGTATAAGTTATAGTCCTATCAAGAAAAAGAAGACACACTTACTTTTAATTGGGTGCATTTGATGAACTATTTTCAAAGTGGGGAGCACAATGTAGAGAACCAAATGAGGGATAAAGTTCTTTGAGGGTCAGCAACATTTATATGACAATACAGTGAGGTCTTGGGACACAACTCCTGGCCTTGGTTATCAGAAGTATAACCATCTCATGCAACTCAGTCTGGAGGAGGATTGGGACATATGCCAAAATTACTCTCCTCCTGCTCTCTTCTTTCTGCAGGTGTCCTTCCCTCCCTCAATTGATTAAGTCCAGCTGGAAGCCAGAAGGAATGGAAACACATTGGTGCAATCTGAACGAGTCACTATCCATGCATCAAGGTAAGAAGGGTGGATATTAGAACTGTAGAGGTAAAAAGACAGTTTCCAGCACAGCTTGCTATGACATTTGTATGTTTTCTGTACCACCCTTGATACAAAAACATATTCACCTTATGTAAATAAATTTACAAAAATTTTACAGGAAGTTCTAAAATGAAATCTCTTTCTCTTTCCTTGCCAAATCTTCCCTGTGAAAGTATTACATTTTAGAGTTTCTATAACTCAGTGTTTCTGTTTCAATAATTTACTTGAATATAATTTACTGACCAAGCAAAACTGAATTATTCTGCTGATATGAACCTATAAAAATGTGTATAAACTGCCATTACTTAAATACAATTGAGATTAATAGAATGAAATAAAATGTATATATTGGGAGAGGTGTTAAGTGTCAGAAATAAAAAGAAAATATAAATCCTGAGCATTGTCAGTGATGAGGCTGTGGCAGTTTTGTGAGACTGAAACATGAATCTTAATCTTTAGGAGAATGCGGTTTTAATGTTTAAGAAGGACAGAAGCTGGGACCTTCGATTATTATGAGGCAATGAAATAGAATGGAGACTACCTCAGAGTCTGAGCTTTGAAAGAACTGACCATTCTATAGGAGAAGAGAAGAATAGCTCTGTCCATTGATCCAGTGAAGGGCTAAGAGATCCTTTACCTGCCAAAGGCTCTAACTGGCAAAAACAGTCTCCTGTTAATAGAATAAAGTGAGTGCTAAGCCAACTGAGTGATGTGGGAACACCACCTTGAGAAATTAGAGTAGAACAGGTTCTACTTCCAAAAGCTAGCTAGAGCCACATTGTTCCTTGGGGACTCTCTAAGTATGAGGTGCACATCTCCTAAATAGGAAAAATACACTAATGACCCAACCAGGAATAATCATTTTAAACTGCATGAGCAAATGATGTATCATAAAGTAGAATCACTAAGGTAAAGGCACAACCCAGGAGGATTAGGACTCCAAGAAAAGAAGCAAGAACATTGTATTCATCAAGTCTGTCTATATTTGAGTGACTGTACTTTTCCAGGAAGTCACTGTGCAAGAGAGCCACATTAGCTTTCCATGTTCCTCGGATCAGTTCTTTCTTCTGTTTACTAAGAGTGAATATGTAGACTTCATTACATCTGCCTCTAGGAATCTCTTCTGCTTCTTAAGGCAGTCTTTTGCCAGCCATGAGGCCTGCTGAGTTTTTTCCCAGGCCTGAGCCATTGAGGGGCACAGCACTATTAACCCACTTTTAGAAGGGGCTCAAATGTGCTGATAGTTTTTGAAACAGACTGTAGCCACTGGGCTCCACTCTCATGATAGCACTTCTGTCCCATCCCCTTTCAGTTCCCCCCTCCAATGCCAGTGCAAGTTTAGCGATGGCTTTTGAGCACTGCTTGGGTCAGAAGGTGTCTGCCATTCCTCTTCCTCCCTGTCACTCCAATGGTTGCTTCCCTGCAGTATTTTCTGCCAGATCCTGCCTTGCTTTTGGAAACACGTAATTCAGAAATTTGTGAGTTATATCTCTTTCCTAGTTTCACTTAATTTTTTTCTTCTTATTTTCCATGATAACCTTGGCCTGTTTTAGGAGCAAATTTATGGCTAAATACCTATATTTCCTACCTCTCCCTAAAAGAAGTAAGCTTTAGATCTTGTGATCTTCATTTAATTGTGACCGTGATAATTTTGTTATGCACTTTGTGGGAAACAGAAAGGAATGAAAAGAGAAAAATATCCAGCACAACAAGGTGAATTATGTTCAAACAAAAATATTTTAATGTGAAGTTAGTTATTTGGCCAAAGGAAAGTCAATTTCTCTCTCTTTTTCCTCAGATACTATCTCTTGTGATGTTGTTAAAATCTAACTTCCCTCATTCAATTCTGGTGGGCTTCAAAGAAGAAGCAAAAAGAATGAGAATGAAACACTGATGAGACTGCAGGGACGTTCAAACTATATTCTCTGCTACAGATAAGCGACTTTGGAAGAGGCCCATCCTATGAGACCACATGGACGCTCCTCGTTTCCTAAACTGAGGATAACTTTTGCTGACTGTTTCAGAAAATGGAAAAGACAATTTAATGTGCACATTCATAAGATCGTACATTGACAGGAAGCAAGTTGAATTCAATAAAACATCTACACCTATGGTTACCCAGGCAAGACAATTATCAGTTTAAGGAAAGAAGTCTTTTACATCACTGTGTAATGTTATAATTTTTTATAAAGGTAGAGAGATTCCTGAAAAACCTCAATGTAGTCTGATAAATAATCAAAAGAAATAATTACAGCACTGTTAGCTCCTACTAAGAATGTAGTTTATGGAGTAATTTAAGTTTTTAGGGCAGAGATTATTCTTTTCATGACAAAGTGAAGAACAATGGATTTGAGCTTTGTGAAAAAGAGGTTTGGCTCTCAAAAATCAAGATGTTCAAAGGGTCTGGCAGTTTGGGACACAATACGTTTTTCATGAAGATACAACATAATTTAAAGTGAGACATTTAGAAGAATATTAGAATAAAGCAAACTAGTATCCAGAAAAAAATGGAGAAAAGACCATCTTTAAGTACATATAATAGAGTTTAACAGAGCGAATTATATGGCAGATGAATGAAGTAAAAAGTACAGAGTAACACAAGAAAGGTAACTTAGGAAAATAGGTTGATGAGAACATGTTCTGTTATATTAAGTGACTGTTTTCTGCCTTTTAAAAATGTCTTTCACATATACCTTAGGAGAATGTCAAGCTGAATGTTTTTGTGTTATGAAGAAAAAAAAAGTTCTGCAAGCATGTTAATGGATAATTTTCAGCTCAATCTGAATATATTTTATAGGAAATCACAGTGAGGTCTCAGTACTTATTTAGACTGCAAAACATTTTTTGTGATACCATATGAAGCTTTTGGAGTATAATATGTTACATCTATGATAATATTTTCCATAGAAGTCAGTGATGTGGATGGTTGATTTTATCGCATTTTATATTATATAGTACTTCAATAAAGAATTTTGTAATGAGTCTGCTTGTATTAATATCAAAGAAGGATGAAAAGAGTCTACTGTTCCAATTGTGCATCTAAGACATTTCTTCCAATAATAGATCTTCAAGATAATAAAACTCCCACTAACTAAACAGGTGTCTTTCAAAAACAAACAAACAACAACAACAAAAAAACCCAAACCATACACACAAATGAAAAGCATGCAGTTGTCTAGGGAAATGTCTTGGAATTATGTTAGGAAACTGAGCCAGGAGAGGTAGGTAATATACATCCACTTCAAAATATCATTAATCTTTTTTAACAGAAACAACTGTGCTCTCTCCAGAAAAGACATATATGTGTCAACTCAACAGGGAAATTGTTGCATTATAAAAGGAAATTGTTTGCATTTTTGTTAAAGGAAAATTTATAAGCTATATACCCAACATATTTGATTTCACCAGTCTGCTTTGAGCACATGTAACAACCTGGACTTGAGACTGTCATCTGACCTGTATATGAGGGATCACTCTTGTGGGACTGAACTCATAACCTGTAGAACCTAATGCTGTCTCCGCATAAATAATGTCAAAACTGAGTTGAATTGTAGGACATCAGGGTGGTTTCTGAGGCTGCTGGGAAGGGGTGGAGGGAATCACACACCCACACATTGGTATTGAGTTTCAGAACCTTTAGTGACCTTTGGTAGTGGACTCACTTGAACAAACAGCACAGAATCCTTATGGTCCATGTGTCCAGGCACAGCACAAAATATGTATTGCCTTAGTTTTCTGTATCAGATTGGTATGAAAATTTACATAAAATTATTTTTATAGTTAAAATTATCGAGGAGAATCAGGAATCAATGGGCTATGGAAACTAGCTGTTCCCCTTAGCATTTCATCATGTTTTACTTTTCAATGCATTTTAATATATCTTTGCTGTTTGAGAATCACAAAACCCAAAAAGGGGTATTGACATTCACCTTTTGCCAATTAGAAAAGTGAGCCTTAAAGAGGATTAGACTGTCCCAAATAAATGAATAAGTGAATGAATGAATGAATAAAATCAGTTAACCAAAAATCAGTCATTATTCCAACTCAGGGGTCCCAATCTAGGTGTTTTCTACTACATATTACTATATCTTTAAGGCTTATTTGATTAATATTACCAATGAAAATATGATACCCTGATAATTTCTGGGCAAACTTCCTCTTATTTTTTTCAGCCAACAATACAATTGTTTCAAAATGCAAGTATGTCAGTGGATCTCTTTCATCTCAATCTGGATACGTTTCCTAGGAAGTAGCATTGAGGTCTCAGTATTTGTTTAGGCTGCTGAACATTTCTTGTGATGCCATATGAAACCTTCAGAGAGTACTTTATCATCTAAGCAGTGGCAGAAAAAAATACCTTGACCAATCTCATAAACTGTACTGTCATTCCTTTTCTATTATTATTATACTTACAGAATTATACATTCCTAAAAGGATTTGCCTCAAGGAAAAGAAAATGGAAGATTCTTATGCTAGGCACTGAATGTGACATTCCATGAACAAGGGAAGCTGAGGCTCTTGTACTTATTTTGTAGATAAGAAAACAGAGTGGACAATAGGTGAATTATTTTGCAAAGATCACGTAGTTAGTAAGTATGCTAGGCAAACTGGTTCCAAAGTTTGTTTGTTTTAGAATACCTTGCTTAAGTAGGATTCCCACACCTGTTTTTCTTCAGATAGCTCCTGTGCAATTTTTTCCTATCAATGGGATATCAAACAATGCCCTTTAGCTTTCTAGAGTCCTAATGTAATAAAAGGCAACAGCATATACTCCAAACTGGTCGGCTTGCTGAGGGGCTGAAATGTCTTCTTTCTTTCACACCTGTTAGTTCATCTATTTCCTTCAAATACAATATCCAAAATAGTCATTAACACAAAGATTCTTAAGTTGAATCATAACAGGCATCAGTAATGCATTATTACCATTATTATAGGGACTTCGCTTTTAAAGAACTATGATTGAAGAAATTGTAAGGCAAATGTTTTGAGCAGAAGGGCCCTCAATTTATATAATCATGTTTTCTTTTATGCTTTAAAGTTGGCCTTTTTTTGAAATTTTACTTTATGGGTATTTGAGTTCCTGGCTTTGACCAAGGACAGGACTAATCTGGAGGCTAGACCTGAGAAGGTCCAGTGTGGTAGAACCTTCAGGGCTAGTTCTCTGAGAGCAACGTAGTAGACTGAAGCTGGGCAAATTGAAACCTGCTCATGTGTAAAAGACAGACACACTTGACAATCAGGGAAAGCAGTTGAACAGAACTAGAACTGAGTAAGAGTGTGGTTCAAAACACTGCTATCAACTCCCCAGGGCGTTTCTTAGTGGCAGGAGTATTTATGACTTAACTTTATTACCTTAAGTTGATTGAGAAGTGATACAGTAGGTTGAAAGGATCGTAAACAAGTTGCACAGTTCCTACCAAATGCTACCATGAAGCATAGGTGCTCTAACTGCCATTTTTTAATTTGATTAAATAGGGCCCCTGGTGATTTTAGGGAAAATTTTTCCCTAAGGTCGATATACTGATTATGTGTTCTTAGTCAAAAACTGAGTTAGCTTTGGCACAATTACACATAGAGTAACATAGGAAGATGGTATGTATTGAATAAATCAAGAAAATAAATGTGCTCTAATATTTATATTGCCTTTTTAAAGAACTATTTCTCTATGAATTTTATGTCTGATGATAGCACGTGTTTCATTAAAAACATTGCAATTTCCTTCAGCACTGTTTTCCTTCCTAAAAGAAATATGTATTCATCAGTCATAGAGACCATTTCCAGCTCTCTATCAAGGTAAGAAAGTAAGAGTAGACTGATATGCCTTTTTTCTATGACAGAAATGCAATGTGACAATTTCTCTTACATTTTTGGAAGACAAATGAAAAGTACACGAAAGCCCAGAGAAATAGTCACGAGCATCCAAGTGCATTAATGTAACTGTTAAACATTTATGTAAGTGTTGAACATTTTTAGGAATAAAAAGAAAATCAAAATAAGTTTCCAAACAAGAGACATAGACCAAAAGCAACTATAAGTTTCTTCATATCTATAAGGCAATTATGGCTTGTTTGAATGTCATAATGTCATGCACCATTCTTTGTGTGTGTCCAAGATGTCACAAAGCTATATATTAATTTAGGTCAGGTGATTGAAAATGTAAGTGTTGAACATATACCAACTGCTTAATGAAAATAAATCAATATATGCTTCCATACAACATATCAGACCTATTAACCAAGTCTTTCTGAGAAATATATATTCTATTGCAGGTTCTTCATTATTTGTTAAATCTCCTGCGTTAGCCAGAATCAAAAGTGATTAGAAGATTAAAGAACTATAACTGCAGAGTTTTCCCTCAGGGACATTTATGTAACTTGAAGAAGTTGAGCTTGAACAAAAATAATATAATTTTATTGTCTAAGGCAGAACCCAGTTTTCCTGAGAAAACATGAAAAGGAATCTTGGGTGAGGAAGGAGTGGAAAGCCAGGAGACTTGGAACAGTAAAAAAAAAGGGGGGATAGGGAGATTATTATCAACAGAAACAGAAAAAGAGGAGTAAGGCAAATGAAAAAGTACAAAAAAACTCAGACATAGTGGGATCTATTTAGCCTTGTCCACCATTTTTCTCTTTCTATCCTTTCTTTCTTATTATTCAGTCACATTACCATTTCCACCCTAACCATTAGAGTCATTATCTAGATTCTGGCTCTTTTGGGGTAACAGCAAATAAACCCAAGTTTAGACATTTCACTAGAACCCTACTCATTCTGCCTAACTCTCTTCCTACAAAGTGAAAATATAGAATCCGTTTTCCGAGCATAGAATGAAGCTAGCTTACATCTTCATATATAAAACTCAAGGAAGGGAAGAGTTCTATAAAGAAAGATGTAGTCAACACAGAGGTCAAATAAGTCAAGAAAAAAAATATTCCCTGCATTTTACAAATGGTTAGTCACTGAAAAACTTTACCACAGTAGTTTTAATGGATTTGGTGGGTTTAAATACACCCTTCTGTGAATTAAAGGGGTATTAAATGCTGTACATTGAAAAAATGAATAGCATTATAAAAGAAACAAAAACCAGAAATGTAATTTTGTCACAAAATATATAGGTAAAGAACAAATTGAAAGTAACATCCATATGGTTTCCATGACCAGATGAGATAGAAGAGAAAAGGATTTTAAATTGTTTCTGAGAAGAATTAAGAAATATTAGGAAATTCAAAGTTTTATTTTAACAGGATAGAAAGGCAGAATTCTCGAAACCAAAAGCCATTTGTAATCTGTTGATCATTAGTAGATTGCCTTTATTAAGACTGGATTAAGACTGTCAGTGGAACACTATATAGACCTAGGAAAAGATCCAAGATATTATTATTTTTTAATTGAATCAATATGAACATAAAGAATAAGGTTTCTTATTTGACTGATGTAACAATTTTTCAGAGCTCTGTTGGTTTAGAGAATTTTATGTTAAACAATCCTCATGATAACACAGGACAATTTTATTTTAGAGAAAATATATATCAGACTTTATCTATATATGTGTGACTGCTTTTCTTAGGGAAATTTTATTTTCAGCATATATAGATGGCCTCAGCTCTCTAATCTCTTTTTTTTTTCCAAAAGGAAATGGAAGCAAGTGTTGAATTTACAATATGCCTTGCATTATCAAAATGTTTCAATCCAGAGACTGAATATACAAACAGACTATAATAGTCACACCATATATGACAATGGAATTCAGGTGCAGGTAAGAAATTCAGGACAAGCCACAGCCATTGCTGCAATCTAACCTGAATGGTTAAGACCTGGTCAAGGACTACCAACTCTCATATGTGTTGCCCTCCTTTCCACTTATGGCCAACTAGAAAGAGCCAATGATGCTCTCCAAGCCAACCACGAAAGCTGCCCCACTCCCAGCACTCGACACCAACAATCTTAAGTCAGAGCTTACCTAAAACTTACCATTTTCTTTCTCGCTATAAAACTTTTCCACTCCCCTGCCTGTCTCTATGTCTCTGTCAAACACAAGCAAGAGTGGCTGGCACCCTTGCTATGATACGCTATCAATGATAGACTCTTCTCAGTTGGGTGACCTTCATTTACTCCTGAAAAACCGTCCTTAAAACTTATTAAAAAACACAAGAAACATCCTTCTTCCTTTCTGCTGCATAGTATTCCACTGTGTAAATGTACCATAGTTTTTTGATCCACTCATTCACTGATGGGTACTTAGGTTGCTTCCAACATGTGGCTATTATAATTGTGCTGTTATGAACATTGGGGTACGCAGGTTTTTTTGAATTGGGGTTTCTGGATTTTAGGGTATAGCCCGAACAGTGGAATTGCTGGATCAAAAGGCAGTTCCATTTTTAGTTTTCTGAGGAAATTCCATACTGTTTTCCACAGCGGCTGCCCCAGTCTGCATTCCCACCAACAGTGCACTGGGAAACTAATCAATAGAACGAACCAGCCAGCAAAATATAACCCGAGACATTGAAATAAGGAACAAACTGACAGTAACCAGAGGGGGGGGGATAACAGGAGACGGGGAGGGGAAGGGTCATGAAGGAACATGTATAAAGGACACATAGACAAAACCAAAAGGGGGTAGGATCGAGGGTGGGAGGTGGGTATGGGAGTGGTGGGGGGAGTGTTGGGAAGAAAATGGACAAATCTATACTTGAACAACAATAATAAACAAACAAACAAACAAACAAACAAGAAAGGAAGAAAGAAAATTGTGTCCAATGGGGAGTACCTTCCTCTTACTCCCCTGGTTTATGTAGGTAAGGATACTTCCCATATCTTTGCCTTTCTTCCTCCAACCTCTGAGAAAGGAACAAATTATTTGATTGATGAGCAGTAGAGATTAGTAGAAGGTTCCTCTCTAAGTGGACTTAAGCTCTCAAAAGTCCTAAGAATGGGGTTTGAGAATTGTTCTTCTCATTTTTATGTGCTAAATCAGGGAAGTAGGCACCACGATAAGTATGCTTGTAAACTCCAAATTTTTCTGGTGCAAGCACTTCTGGACTTTTTGCTGGAGGGTAAGGCTGTTTCTTTGAATGTAAGCTTTCTTAGCAATTAAGATGATATTTGGCCTTCAATATGCATAATCATTTCTGTGGATGCAAAGAAAATTTGGAGGCCTTTTTAAGCACCAAATATAGGTATCCCCAACCCCTGCTAAAATTTTTTTGATACACAGAGGAATTCATCCTTTCCTGCTTCACAGAACAAAAAACCCCTGAAAATTATGTCTCTGTTAGGCTCATAAGAAGATTAAGTTTATAGATGAAGTTTGGTTATTTTTTTCAAAATGCTTAATTTTTTAAAATACAGTTTCACCTTTTTTGTAATTTTACAAATTTATAATTTTTGCACTTTCAGTGTGTGGGTGTGTGCAAATGAGCCTAACACCTTTCTGTTAATTTTCTCACTGTTTTCTGCTGTGTTCCCGTTGAGCTGCTAAAATTAATTTGAAAAAAATGTCGTTATTGTTACCTGAGTATCAACAAAATTATTATATTTTGTTCTCAAATAGGAAAAACAGCCATTTTAACAAAACAAATAAAATGCATTGCCTTCTGTTATTTTACTTTCGACCATTGGGTGAGTTTGCATGTGCTCACAGGGATAGCGAGTCTGTGATTCAAATGCTGCTCCCGGGCACAGACAAGGGGGCCCAGGTGTGTTGCTAAGAGAGCCAAGCCTATGACAAACAGCTCTTCATAACAGGAAAGATGTATTTACTCTGTCTAACATTTGGAAATATTGTGTATTTTTTGTCATATTTAACTCCTTTAATATTTACACAAGAACAATTTAACCAGTTCCTCAAAGTGTACCTTATGATGCGTGGAAGGAAAAAACAAATAACAAAAGTAACATGTTCCATTTCCACCCTGGGTTAATATAGGAGTTCAATCCTAAGGAAAAGAAATACCACAAATGATTCCCAAGTTGTAAGTGACTTGTCTGTAGGAATACGGCTGCATACTTTTTTTCAGAGGGGCAAACAGATTTAAAGAACAGGGAAAAACGCAAAATATGTTTTTAGTGAAACTAAGAGTCTCAGAGAAAACCTATAAATTCCAAATAATTTATGAGTACCGGCAAACCTCCTGAGGCCAGAAAACTCCCAGTGACAGGTAATGATATGCCCGCCAAGAGCTAGGCGAGGAAGGGCCCCAGATCCGTTTGGTCGCTTTAATGTAAGTGATGCTTAAGCAGTGCTTATTATGTTCCCCACATTACTCTAAGTGATTTACAAATGATTAATTTATTAAAGCCTCATAAAAACCCATGGGCTACTATAATTATTCACATATAAAGGGCAAACAAAAAATGAGGTAGAGAGTAAATGGCAATCACAGAAATTGATAATGGATATTCCCTCTATATAGAAGGGCATATGGGCAAAAGCAAAAGGCTAAGTAGATAAGCAAGGCATGGGAGTACTCAGAGTGACCCAACATGGGTGCTATGGACTGAGTGTTTGTGCCCCTCCCTCATTCATGTGTTGAAACCTAACCCTCAGCGGGATGGATGGCATTAGAGATGGGGTCTTTGGGGATGATTAGGTGAAGAGGGTGGGGTCTTTATGAATGGGATTAGTGCCCTTACAAAAGGACATCGAAGCAGTCTCTCTTTCCTTCCACCATGTGAAAACACAGAGTGAAGCTGACCATCTAGGAAGTGGGCCCTTACCAGGTACTGCACCTGCTGGCACCTTGATCTTGGACTGCCAGCCTCCAGAACTGTGAGAAATGAACTTCTGGATGTTTAAGCCACCTACTTCATGTTTGTTATTGTTGTTGTTGTTGTTGTTGTTGTTATAGCAGCATGAACAAAGTAAAAGACACCTTTCAGAATGTAGGACACCAAATACCCTGTCTGAAGATGAGAAAGCCACCTAGAAAAGTATGACATATTCTTTGGTGGCAATGGTTATTGAGGCAACATGGCTACAGCAGTTCTCCTGAGTCTGGTGTGTTATCAGTCAGAAGAGGTGAAGCTACACAAAGTGGTAGCACATTGTAATGGAAGAGCCCATTGCTATAGCAAGAAAGTAAGGTACCCTTCAGCTATGACACCAGAGACTATCCTGATCCCTCCTGCCTCCAAAAGAATCATCTGTTGATAAGTTTCTGAAGATCTCATTCATTCAGAATTGAACAGCAAAACAAAAATAAGCACTGAATAATATTACGAATAAGTAATAAGATAAAAATGAAATCGGATGCAAAATCTTCCATGTATAAAGAAAATTCACCAAAAATTAGACACAACAGGTGAAAATTGTAACCTCAGTGCAGGAGTTTGATAACAAAGAGGTGGCTGGAGTGTGAGTTTGTATTTGAAAAGCATACCTGGGAGAAGGAAGAAGAGCAAAATGCCAAGGCAGGGTAGCTCAGGCATACTATTGAGTTGTACAGTATTTGCATGTAGGGAACATGTTAAAGCATCACGTTTACAGATAGAAGCTGGAAACATGGTTAATGTAGAGCAGAAGAAGAATACCTTAGGTTTGTAATGAGATGTGAAACATGAAGAATTTTGAGGAAATGTTTTAATTAAACTCTGATGACACCAAGATGTTTTCCTAGAGTTTACAACTAATTCAAAACCTGCTAGTAAGAACAAAGGGTTTACATTTTTCCTTCCAAGATGTTTTAGAGCTTATAAACATCTAGGTAAATTTCCCTTCTTAAATTTTTAGCTTCCTTGCTAATATCTTCTGTAGTTCTCATTGTTTATTCACGCCACAGCCAAGGTAAAGAATTGATAGTACCTTGGAAATGTCTTTCTTTGTTTAGTAACTTTGTGTTTTGTTACCTGATAGATTTATTTCATAAGCTCAAATCTTTAATATATTTATAATTCTATTTTATTTTTTCCTCTAATTTCTTTGTATCCTTGCTTTATTCAAATGTTCAAATGTGTTAGTATTTCATTTTCAGACTGCCTCAGAGAATTTTTAAGGAATGGTGAAATCCCTAATTATTGAGAGATTAGCGATGTATCCTTCATAATGCATTGTTTTAGGTTTGGACCAAAGGACTACTTTTTCTATATTATTGTATTAGATAATGTTGCAATGTCCCAAATTAAAAGAGAAGTGATCACTATACAAATTGTAACAAATGATTCTTTCTTTTATAAAAATAAAACAGAATTAAGATGAGTTGTATTTTTTAAGACCAAGAAAAACTTATATGCCTCAGAGGTTATTAGCTATATTCATAAAGTATACTTAGTATATTTTAAAGATAGGAAACTTTATAGATGTACCTAATTATGTCATTCAAATAGGTACTTTAATATATGAATAAGTATTTTTTTAAATTGTGAGGTTAGTTTCAATTTATAATGTTATTACTGTCTCACTGAATGAGCTAGACATTGATGAATTTCAAGTAGCAAAAATAACATAAACATGACAATATAGTCAGGGAGATTTTATAAATATTGCCAATAAAATATTTATTTAAAAGTTAAAAATTTTATGACATTTTATTTATTAATAAATAATTGAATTCCTAAATAGAAAAACATTAATATCCCAAGAAAACAAAATTGTAGTAACATTGTTTTGAAGACTGTCATTTTATGTTGTAAAACTATTTTTCTAGCAATCCTTGGCCTCTTGACAAACAGATTTAAAGGAAGGAAGGAAGGAAGGGAGGGAGGGAGGGGACTATGGGATGAATTACTCTTTTAAAAAGTTAGAAGAAAATATTATGGATATAATTTAAACACTTTAGAAATAAAAATCTGAAGAAAATAAACTCATGTTGGAGAATAAAAACAATCACAAACTATCTTTTTTTATTATTTCCATTGCTAGGTCAGAATTATAATGTTTATATATTAATGAAAGATAACATAGTCAAATGATCACCTTAAACACCCACCGACAACATGGTCTTATAAAGGAAACAGTATAGTATTCTTTGAAAAAATATTAATTTATTTATCCAGTCAAGAGACATTTATATATTTACCTTATACTCTGTAGGGTAGAGATAATTGAAAATTAAGTAGCTTTTGGTTGCAGCCTTTAAAACATGTATATTTTTTATGTTTGTTATTTGCTTAAGATTATTAACAAAAATAACTATATGAAACAATTAGGGTAGTGATTACAATTTCTTGTAGTAACTAAATACTGTGACAATGATCATGATCATCAAACCCCAGTAAGGTAGCATTTTTGCCAAGCAGAACTAGAAACTAGAAAAATTTTGTGGGCATTTGGGAAAATTGCTATATTTTCTCACCTTCAGACCAATATTGCATGAATAGGGCACAGTGAAACAAAACACCTGTGATGCAATCAAGATTAAGTGCAGTTTGGAAAAAGCAAAAATGTGAGAACTTAAATATTCCCATCACAGAGGCATTCTCTGCCTGGCACAATTTACAAATAATTTACTCATAAATTATTCACTTCCTGGTGTACCACATTTTTATATTATATTTTTATTGATTGATTGATTGATTGATTTTTAGACAGAGGGTAATGAAGGGAGAGAGGGAGAGAAACATCAATGTGCGGTTGCCTCTCATGCGACCCCAAGAGGAGACCTGGCCCGCAACCCAGGCCTGTGTCCTGATTGGGAATTGAACTGGCTACCCTTTCATTCACAGGCCAGCACTCAATCCACTGAGCCACACCAGCCAGGACTATATATTTTTTATTTTTTTGGCATTTAGGTGTGGGTGTAATTCTATCTCATTATTTACATCTTATGCATTTTTAAGGTTGTGTGTTTTCAGTGATTTGAAGGGTTTCTTGTTTGCTTGTTTTCTTTTCCCCTTAGGAGTATTTTCTGGTTTTAGAAGTGTTAGCTTTTATTCTATGTTCTTTTATTTCATTGACTAACACACTGTTAAAATTTTGCTTTTGAACACTTTTAGTTATATTGTCTGATCATCATTGGCAATAAAAAGAATTTTCTTTTGCAGCTTAAATAACTTCTGGCTGAAATTATTACTCTTGGAGTGGTTTTACTAAAGCACTTGATTATATCCAATCAATGCTTTGTATTGTTGGACCAAAACTCATTGGAAGAAAGTATAACAGAAAGGTTTTTTTTCTTTTACCCAGAAAATTTAATTTTTCAGTCAGATTGTTAGAAAGAATATGAATAACCATGAATACTTTGTGGAAATAGTGACTAGACCCGGAGTTAGAAGATTTATGTCAGAGTTAGGTCTCTGTTCTGAACTAATTGCATTAAGTGCATGGTCAAGGGAGATTTACTAGCAAAGGCATAGTAATATATGACCCCTGAGGCCCTTTCAACATTATCTGTGCTTCCAAATACATTCTGCATAATTGATCAAATAGTAACTAGGATGTAAGAGCCTAGAAGGTCCACGTATTAAATCAGGTAGCTTCATCAATTGGTAAACATTTGTGAAGAGGTAATCATATGTCAGCATTCTGTGCTCTTTTACAAAGAATGACAGAATAAGCTAAAAATTCTCTGATGTCAGTGTGGGTGTGTGTGCATGCATGTATCTGGAAGGGTATGAATAAAATGTTTAACTTTTTTTTTCTGGACAGTGGGGTTAAGGACATTTTTTACTTTCTTCTTTGTACTTTCTTGATATTTTAAACTTTGCACATTAAGTCTATCTATATGTAGTTTTATAATCAGAAAAACAAAAAAATGAACTATTAGAAATAGATAAATGATCAAGGTAATACCTTTCACTGACCTGTGATTCATTAAAGGGAAGAGTAAAGGATAAGCCGTACAAAACCATATTTTGTTTTTGATTGAAATTCTGATTTCTATTACTCCCTGAGGCTTTGAGCCCAACCAACTTACAAGATTGTCTGAATGTTAGTTATTTTTATATGTATCATCAATGTATATTTATTCTTTTTCTAAAAAATGTCCTTAAGGTCAAAGATCAGCCTTTACTTCTCTAGCGAATATGATTTTTGTTACATAACATCTATAGAAAGCAAGTCAGTAAAAGACTATTTACATGAAAGTATTTTTAAGCAAATAAATTATAGTTCCATTCACAGCCAAAACTAGTTCGTTAACACTTGATTAAATGCTTCACTCATATTCCATGGCAATGTGTTTCAAAAGAGGTAAGTACTAATAGCAGCTGCACATTTATGGTTAATGTGTTGTTAAATTGATATAGAAAAGTAATATTGATGTAATAACTCATTCACACATTCTCTCTCAACAGAAAATTTATAATAAATTAAGAGTAAGCTGACATTCAAAAACTAAATAATCTAATATTATTTATGAATTCCTTAATATGCCAAAAATAATTGTTCAATTTTGAGTAACATTTTTCAGTGTTCATTTAAAAATTAGTAAAAATTCATCTTCCCATGAAAACATTAAATTTTCTAGCCTAACTTTTTAAATGAGTACATTAAAGCCTTCATCAGAAGAAACTAAATTTGCATAAACATACATGCCTTAATAGCCTTTGGTACTGAAATAGAAATTGCTCTTCTTCTTGATGTGCTTTGTTGCACAATTATTATTGCTCTAATGTCTTTATAACTGGATATTTGCTATTCATCTTTTGTTAAAGTTCATTTTGTTTGTGAACAATGCATTTGAACACTATCCAATAATTTATTTCAAATTAGTGTTAATTATGGGACATTAGTTCTTACATATTTATTGAGCCCAGCAAAGTTAAACAGTAAATTCATTCAAATTAAAGTGACTTAAATTAAAGTAAGCCAATTTGGTACTGCTAGAAAATTTGTGTAGATATTTTTCAGTGTTACTCAATGGTAAATTATTTTTTCATATCTCCTTTATAGGAATTTATGTACCTGATTTTGAGGTGAATAAGAGTAAGACATATTGGAAAGTACTTTGCTTGTAAACAAAGAATCTCAATATTTCTTTGTCTTTCTCTCACTGTCTTTCCATCCCTCTTTGTAGCCAGATTTACAAAGTATTACTCATTTTTGTTTAAGAAAATATGCTGAAGCTAACCATTCCATTGGTAAAACTGTCTCTTAAAATTAGAACCGCTTATTGTTTATGGCTTAGAATCAGAATTGTTCTGTTAATTTTATTTAAAACAAGCCATATTCTATATATTATTACTTAGTTTTACACAAAAACATCCCTCAGTTATACACATAGCTGGACTCTTACTAAGCATTAAATGTTAAGACCAGAGTGAGAATAGTACAAAGAAGCAAGAAGTGCCATTTTTGTACTTTATCCTGGATGCTACCCACCTCTACCAGGTCCTAGATAGGCTACTTTTCACAGATCAACTAAAACCTGTTTTAAAACATCAAAATGAGGAATACAAGGTGGAAGAGGAATAAGTGGAAGCTTCACTAACCTCCTCCCAGGACCAATCTGGAATTACAACTAAATTGTAGAGAAAGCATCCTGAGCAACCAATTGAACATTAGCTGGAGAGAAACTTTATAACCATGGACAGACAGAAGAAACCACTTCACCACAACAAGACTGGTAGGGAGTATAGAGATGTGAAAGGGTTGGCTTGAGTCCCACAAGAGGCAGCTGAAGCCATGAAGGGGTATTTCAGTGGCTGAGGTTCCCCCTGGGAAGTGTGGGGTCTTAACTACAAGCTTGGCTCCCAGCCCATGGAAACCAGAGCCAGAAAGGAACCCAGATAACATCCAGCTATGAAAAGTAGAGGGGTTTTATGTATGCCAGTGAGAGATGACTGGAGACTCCCTAAGGGCCAATGCTCAAAATTTTATTTGCAGCTACTTACCCTGGGCTTGGTAGAGGGAGGGCAAAGTGGACTAGAGATGCTTGAGGAGAGTCTGGGGTTGGTGAATCCAGAGAGAGAATTTTAGGAACAGCTGACAGGGTCACTGTGCTGGATCACTCCTCCTACTGCAAGAGCCATCTTGCTCAGGCAGAGCAGTCCTTTCCAAGTGGCACCAGCTGAGGGGAAGCAAGAGCCCCACCTGAGGAATTACTCTGCCCCACACTGTAGAGCTTAAGCCAGGCTGCTGATTGCAGATTGATTAGTTTAACAACTGATCAGTTTCAGGGCAGATTATTTTAACAACTAAGGCAGAAAATACAATGAAGCAGCCAAAATGGGAAGACAAAGAAACAGGCCCCAAATGAAAGGAGAGAATTCTCCAGAAGATGAATTAGATGAAATGGAGATAAGCAATTTATCAGCTAGTTTAGAATAATGATTATAAGGATACTCAAAAACATGAAAAAAGTCATAGAACCCATATAAAAGGACCAGTCAGAAATAAAAAATGAAGTATCTGAGATAAATAATACACTGGAAGGAGTAAATAGTAGGTTACATGAAGCAGAGGATGGCATCAGTGATTTGGAAGACAAGGTAGAAAAAAACACCCAGGCAGAGCAGCAAAAAGAAAAATAATTTTTGCCCTGACTGGTGTGGGTTAGTGGACTGAGCACTGGCCTACAAACAAAAAGTCTTAGTCAATTCCCAGTCAGGGCAGATGCCTGGGTGGAGGGCCAAGTCCCCATATTGGGGAATGTGAAGAGAAGCAACCAATCAGTGTATCTCTAGCACATTGATGTTTCCCTCCCCCTGTTTCTCCTTCCCTGTTCCTCTCTCTAAAAAGTAAATAAATTAAAAGAACCTTTCCCTGGCTGCTGTGGCTCAGTGGATTGAGTGCTGGCCTGCAAACCAAAGGGTAGCTGGCTCAATTCCTAATCAGGGCACATGCCTGGGTTGCGGGTCAGGTCCCCAGTAGGAGGTGTGTGAGAGGCAACCACACATTGATGTTCCTCTCCTTCTCTTTCTCCCTCACTTCCTCTCTCTAAAACTAAAATAAATACTTAAAAAAAAGAAAAGTAATTTTATAAAATAAGGAGAGCTTAAAAAACATTTTGGACAACCTGAAGCAGAACGACATCTGCATGATGGGAATGCCAGAAGGAGAAGAGAGCAAGCAAGGGATCAAAAAATTACTTGAAGAAATAATGGTTGAAAACTTCCCTAATCTGGTAAAGGAAAAAAAGCACAGAAGTCCAGGAAGCTCAGAGAATTCTAAACAAATTGGACCCAAAGAGGCCTACATGGAGACACATCATAATTAAAACGACATGGCTTAAAACAAGGAGAGAATCCTAAAAGTTGCAAGAGAAAAACAGGTAGTTATCTACGGTGAAGCTCCAATTAGACTGTCATCTGATTTCTCAACAGAAGCATTCCAAGCCTGAAGGAAGGGGCATGAAATATTAAAGGTGATGAAAAACAAGGACCTACAACCAAGGCTACTTTACCCAGTAAGGTTGTTGTTTAAAATGAAAGGAGAAATAAGGATCTTCCCAAAGAAGAAAAAGCTAAAGGACTTTGTTAACACCAAACTGGTACTGTAACATATGTTAAAGGGCTTGCTTTAATAAGAAGAAGAAAAAGAAAGAAAAGAAAAAAACAGTCTGACAATAAAATGTTACTACATCCATATCTACCAATCATTGCCTTAAATGTAAATGGCTTAAATACTCCAAACACAAGACACAGGTAGGTGAATGGATAAGAAAACAACATCCATATATATGTTGCCTTCAAGAGGCCCATCTCAGATCAAAAGATACACAGAGACTAAAAATAAAGGGATGGAAAAAGATATTTCATTCAAATGGAAAAGAAAAAAAATGCTGGGGTGGCACTACTTATATTGGACAATATAGACTTTAAAACCAAGGCTATAGTAACAGATAAAGAAGGACACTACATAATGATAAAGGGAACAATCCAACAAGAGGATATAAACCTAGTAAACCTCTACACACCCAACATAGGACACCTAAATGTGTAAAGCAAATCTTGATGGACATAAAGAGAGACATCAACAGAAATACAGCCATAGCTGGGGATTTTCACACCTTATTGACTTTAATGGATATATCTTCCAGGCAGAAAATCAACAAGACAGTAGCCTTAAATGACACACTGGACCAAATGGAATTATATGACACCTTCAGAGCATTTCACCCCAAAGCAGCAGAATATACACACTTTTCAAGTACACATGGAACATTTTCTAGGATAGGCCACATTAGGACACAAAATACATCTCAATAAATTTAAGAAGATTGAAATTATATCAAGCATCTTCTCTGATCACAATGCTATGAAACTAGAAATCAATCACAAGAAGAACAATGAAAAACATGCAAAGACATGGAAGCTAAATAATATGTTATTAAATAACGAAGTGGTCAACAACAAGATCAAGGAAGAAATCAAAAGATATCTTGAAACAAATGAAAATGAGAACACAACTATCCAAAATCAGTGGGAAACTGGAAAAGCAATGCTAAGAGGGAAATTTATAGGATTACATGCCTATCTCAAAAAACAAGAAAAAGCTCAAATAAACAACCTAACTTTACATTCAAAGGAACTTGAAAAAAACGACAAAGCCCAAAGTGGAAGGAAGGGAATAATGAAGATCAGAGCAGAAATAAACAAAATAGAGTCTAAAAAATGATACAAAAGATCAATGAATCCAAAAACTGGTTCTTTGAAAAGACAAACAGGACTGACAAACCTTTAGCCAGACTCATTGAGAAAAAAAGTGAAAGGACCCAAATAAATAAAATCAGAAACGAAAGAAAAGAAACAACTGACACCAAAGAAATACAAAGGATTGTAAAAAATATTATGAGCAACTATATGCCAAGAAACTGGACATCCTGGATAAGCTGAATAAATTCCTGAAGACATTCAATCTTCCAAAACTAAATCAGGAAGAATCAGAGAATCTGAATAGACAGGTTACACTTTCTGAAATTGAAGTAGTAATAAAAAAAACTTCCAACAAACAAAAGCCCTGGACTGGATGGCATCACAGGGGAATTTTACCAAACATTCTGAGAAGTACTAACACCTCTGCTTCTCAAACTATTTCAAAAAAATTCAAGAGAAGGCAAAGCTCCCTAGCTCATTTTACGAGGTCAGTATTATCCTAATTCCAAATCCAGAATTAGGATACTACAAAAAAAAAGAAAATTATAGGCCAATATCTCTAATGAACATAGACACTAAATTTGTCAACAAAATATTAGCAAATCAAAAACGGTAATGTCTCAAAAAGATTATACCCCATGATCAAGTGGTATTTATTCCAGGAATGCTAAGTTGGTACAACATTCACAAATTGATAAATGTGATTCACCACACAAACAAAATGAAGGATAAAAACCGCATGATCATAAAAATAGATGCAGAAAAAGCATTTGATAAAATCCAGCACCCATTCATGACAAAAATCTCAGCAAAGTGAGACTAGAGGGGTCATAATTAAACATAATAAAGGCCATAAATGACAAACCCACTGCCAGCATTATACTTAAAGGGCAAAAACTACAAGCATTCTCCTTAAGTTCGTGAATAAGACAGTGATGTCCACTTTCACCACTCTTATTCAACACAGTACTGCAAGTCCTAGCCATAGCAATCAGGCAAGAATAAGAAATAAAATACATCTAAATTGGAAAAGAAGTAAAACTGTCTTTATTTGTAGATGACATAATTGTGTACAGAGAGAACCCCAAAGATTCCACCAAGAAACTATTAAAACTGATAAATCAGCAAAGAAGCAAGATAAAAAATTAATATCCAGAAATCAATTACATTTTTACATGCCAATAATGTACTAAGAGAAAGGGAAATCAAGAAAAGAATCCAATTCAAAATTGCTTCAAAAAAGAATAAAATACCCAGGAATAAACCTAACCAAGGATGTTAAAAAAAATGTACTTGGAAAATTATAAGACATTGAAGAAAGAATTTAAAGAAGATACATATAAGTGGAAGCACATACCATGTTCATGGATTGGAAGAATTAACAACACTAAAATGTCCATACTACCCAAAGCAACCTATAGATTCAACAGAATTCCTATCAAGTTTCCAATGACATAGTTCACAGAACTAGAACAAACATTTCAAAAATTTATATGGAACCACAAAGGGCCCTACATAGCCTGAGTAACAGTGATATGTTAAGTTATGTAGCCTACATAACAGTGATCCTGAGAAAGAAGAACAAAGTTTGTGGAATCACGCTACCTAATATCAAGTTGTATTATAAGGGCATAGTAATCAAAACAACATGGTACTGGCATGAAAACAGACATATAGATCAATGGATTAGAATAGAGAGCCCAGAAATAAACCCACACCTTTACAGTCAATTAATATTCAACAGAGGAAGCAAACACATGCAATGGGCTAAAGTTAGTTTATGAAATAAATGGTGTTGGGAAAACTGGACAGATACATGCAGTAAAATAAAACTAGACCACCTTGTTACACAACACACAAGAATAAATTCAAAGTGGATCAAAAACTTAAATATTAGACCTGAAACCATAAAAATCCTAGAAGAAAACATGGGCAGCAAAATCTCATACACTGTTTGTAGCAATTTTTTAATGAGATATATCTCCCCAGTCAAAGGAAACAAAATATAAACAAATAGAACTAGATCAAACTAAAAAGCTTTTGCCCAGCAAAGGAAATTATCAACAAAATAAAAAGACAACCCACAGAATGGGAGAACATATTCACTGATACATCTGATAAGGGGTTAATATACAAAATTTACAAAGTATTTACAAAACTCAACACCAAAATAACAACAATTCAATTAAAAAATGGGCAAAGGCTCTGAATAGACACTTCTCCAACAGGACATACAGATGGCCAATAGACATATGAAAAGATGCTCAATGTCATTAATCATCAGAGAAATGCAAGTAAAAAGCACAATGAGATGCCATCTCATACCTGTCAGAATGGCTATCATCAATAAATAAGCAACAAGCACTGGTGAAGAGGTGGAGAAAGGGGAAAATTTTTGCATTGTTGATAGGGATGCAGACTGGTGCAGCCACTGAGGAAAGCAGTATGGAGATACTTCGAAAAATTAAAAATGGATCTGCCTTTTGACCTAGAAATCCCACTTCTGGGAATATATCCAAAAGAACCCAAAATATTAATATGAAAGAACATAAATACCCCTATGTTCATTGTGGCATTTTTTACAATTGCTAAGATATGGAAGCAGCCCAATTGTCCATCAGTAGATAAGTGGATAAAACAACTATGCAATGGAATACTAGTTGGCTGTGAAAAATAAGAAAATTTTACCCTTTGCAACAGTATGGATAGACTTGGAGAACACTGGGCTAAGTGAAATAAGCCAGTCAGAGAAAGACAGATACCATATGGTTTCACTCATGTGGAATCTAATGAATAAACTGAATTAACAAGCTAAATAGAGACAAACTCATAGATGAAGAGCAGGATGACAGCTAGTTGGGGAGGGGTATTTACAGGATGGAGGGATTGAGGAAAAAGGACTTATGGACATGGACAAGAGTGTGGTGATTGCTGGCAGGAGGGGTAACGGGATTAGAAGGCAAATTAAAAAATACAGTAAATAAAGGAAAAACACAAAATGTAGTTTGCATGTTGCTTTGATAAAATAAGAGTTTTTGTGAGATTACAACCTTCATTCTCATCATAAGGGGTATTAACCTATAATGTGTAGATGTTTGTGTGTGTTTACATGAAAAAAATGTACAAGACATGAGAAAACGTACAAAACATGAAAGAAGAATGTTTCACAAGGCAATCTAGAATAATCTCACTTGGATTCTAAAACAAACTGATTACTTCTACTGTGCCTGCTGCTACTCTTCTTTTTCTTTATTACGAATACAATAAAAAATTAAAATTAGAGGACTAAGAATCAAATTGTTAAATTAGTTGTCAGAGGATCATTGAATTTCAAGCAGAACTTTCAAGTCCTTATAAAAATTAAGAATTTTATTACACAAGTAGTATTTTGGGCTTGTAACCTCTGCATGAAAATCTGCAGAATAATGACACTACTAAACTATCCCAAATGAGATAGACATTTATATTGCTTATATTTTTATGCTATTACATAGATGTTGCAATAAATGTCCTTCTTTGTGGCTCCTTGCATAAACTTGAGAGAACTTTTTTAGATACGTGTCCAAATGCCATCTTTAGGTCACAGCATATACTCACTTGGAATTTTACCTGGTTCTGCTAAATTGCCATCCAAAATAGCTACATCAAAATTTTCTATACCAATTGTCTGTGGGGGTTTGTTCATCTCTACTACCCTCACCAATACAAATTATTAGCTAATGCTTTAAAATTTAGTTAATCTGAGATGCGAAAAGATGGTACATGATTTTGATATTCATTTTTGATAATGCATGACTATGATCTAATTTTTAATAATGAAGATGTGTTATTTTGAATCATCTATAATAATAATATGAAGTAACTATCACTGAGTGACAAATTAGGAAAATTAAATTTTTTAAATTCAAACCATGGTTTTACTATTTTAGACTATTTAGTGTTTCAGTCTTTGCCTCATGAAATCAGTGATTTTATCATCTAAAATGTGCTGTAAATGCACCCTGATTGAGCACAGTTAGGTCTCAGACTTTGAGTTCTGGCTTAGGAGAATGCTTTCAGGGCCCCCAAAGCTCTCAAATAGGTTCACTGAATTTATGCAAAAACTTAAAAAGCTAGAGTTTAAAATAAACTAATAAATTAACTTACCCATTTTCATTCTATACACAAATGCACACAAAAGCAGATGTTAAATATGACATATATACTCTTAGAGGGATTTTGATAGCTTTTAGACTAGGTGATGAGTGCAGAATTATTATCACAACTTAATATAGATTCCATATGTATCAGTGTAAGTTCAACAAAAGAAGCTGAGTCAGTAGGATATATATATAATATGAGTATATGTGTGTGTGTGTGTGTGTGTGTGTGTGTGTGTGTGTACAGAACACATACAGGAAGAGAAATCCATTACAAGGAATTGTCTTACACAGTTGTGGGCGCTGAGCATCCAAGACCCAACTACAGGCAGCCAGGAGAGGAAAATCACAGGCGGGGTGGAACTCCAGGGATATGAGTTAAAGCTGTTGTCCATACATAAGCAGAATTTACTCTGTTTCTTGGGAATTCAGGTCTTTCTTTCAAGTTTTTAAAGCCTTTCCACTGACTAAGTCAGGCCCACCCAAGGAATCCAGGATAATTTCTCTTACTTAAAGTTAACTGATTAGGAACTTTCTTTACCTCTGCAAATTCTCTTTACATCAGCACCTGAATTTATGTTGTATAACTGAAGCTTAGCCTAACCAAGTTGATGTATCACAAAAACTATTTCCCCATGCAACCCCTCCTTTTTTTACCCACATTAAATCTGTAAAGGTCATCCTTTCTATTTGACTCAGATTAGCCTACCTCTGTGTGTGTTGAGGGTAGGGGGGCAGTGGAATAGCTGGTAGAGGTGAAGCTACCATTTACTTTGCATTTAAACAGAGGGCCAGGGTCCTCACTGCTACATTGAAAGAAAGTTATTAACCAGGCAGCTTTCTACATGGAAAATAAGAAGGCTTTAAGCACAAGTGTTTCAAAATTAAAATTATTACAAAGTGTTAACAAATGATGTAACAAGTATGTGACATTGCAGAGAATTTTCTTTATAAACATTAAGAATTTATGTTCTCAGGTAATACATGATACTTTATACTTTTCAACTGATAGATGAGAGAAACTTTGGTTTCTGCATCTGATGAGATTATGGGAGCTCATGTTTGAACAAATGCCAGATAAATTTATTTTTCCATATAAGTAAGAAATCTATCTGGTACAATTTACAATTGTGTGCAGTGACATGGCTGTTCAGCCTTTGATTTGGAAGAAAGGAATCTACCATGGTCTAAGTTTTGTGAACTCATCAGAAACCTTTGGATGTTTTAATAGAAACTGACCCTGAAGTCAGAGTTCAGGTTAGAAGAAATATCTCTTGGTGCACCAAACCATTCTGAGCACTGTAACCTAAGACTGGGTGTTTTGTTCTTATCAATTAGTGACAATAATTTGAAATAATTTCAAATCCATTTTTGGCACCCACTCCTAGATAAATATCCTCTACAAAAATGATGTTATGGTTTTATGATAACAAATTTGGAGTGAGCTCAGAGCTAATTGGTCTTGGGTGAAGAATTCCTTTTGGTGGGAGAGAGAAGCAGACTTCTATAATCCAAAACCATATCATTATTAGGTGTATTTTTAAATGAATTGTTTATGGTCACTAATTCTCTAAAGCAGGTGCTATTGATAATTTTTCACTGATTTTGGAGAACTTTCCTGGGTGCCTATTGAGTTAGGTGCTGCACTGTTGCATTATTGAAAATTTTTTCTTCAAAATGTAGCCTGGGGGACATGTTTTTAAGGCCAAAATCATCATGACAATATCAACTTTGGGGCTTCAACAGTTCCTGTGTTGGTGTGATGGAAAGACCCATGGAGTTAATATTCTGACTCTGCCTGTAGTCCCCATTTAAGGAAGTGTCCTTCTATGCAGGTGACAGTTTAGGTTAAGTGCTTTAATTGTAATGAGTATGTTAATCCTACATTCTACTAGGTTAATTTTTAAAATTCTTATGGAGGTCTGTCCAGAAAAAGTCTAGCCATTGTTTACATAATGAGAATGGTTTATGTGACATCAACATAACCTGGCAACCAAGGAGAGTGAACTGAAAAGCACACTCGAGAACAATGATGACTTCACTGTACAAGTCAGTGGGGGTGGTAGATGCTGTTGAGTGAGCATGTGTACTGTGTGGCCATTGCATTCAAAATGACTGAACAAGTAGAGCAACAAATCTGCATCAAATTTTGCATGAAGCTTGAACATTCCTCCACGGAAACTATTTGGATGACTCAGAACACACCAACTAGGGGCAACCGGTGATTGGCAGCCTCATCACAATAACATGCCTGCTCACGCATCACATCTCATGCAGACTTTTTTGGTGAAACATCAAATCACCCACACGACTCAACCCCTCCTCTACAGCCCAGATTTGGCACTCTGCAACTTCTGGCTTTCCCCAAAACTAAAATCTGTTTTGATAGGGAAGACATTTCAAACTGCTGATGAGATTCAGGAAAATATGATGGAGCAGGTGATGGAGACAGGGAGAGCTGTGTGAGGTCCCAAGGAGCCTACTTTGAAGGGGACTGAGGCATTGTTGTCCTACGTACACTGTTTCTCGTATCTTATATCTTCTTCAATAAATGTCTCTATTTTTCATAGTATGTGGCTGGATACCTTTTGGACAGACCTCATATTGTCCTTTATTATTTCAAAAACAGTACAAACAGAACTGAAATGCAAAAAAAAAAAAAAAATTTTGTGCAGTGTATGTAGAAGGTGCTGTGACTGTTCAAACATGTCAAAAGTGGTTTGCCAAGATTCATGCTGGAGATTTCTCACTGGATGATAATGCTCCATGGTCCGGTAGATGAGTTGAAGTTGATAGCAATCAAAAGGAGACATTAACTGAGAACAATCAGCATTATACCACATAGGAGATGGCTGACATACTCAAAATATCCAAATCAATAAAGTTATTGGTGAAAATGAAAAGTGTGTCTTTTTTTTACGGAAAAAAAAAAATGAACTTTTTGGCCAACTCAATGATATAGCATTTCCACCCTACTTCTCCCTATTCCCATTTTTTTTTATTGCATTGTCATTTGTCTTAGTCAGTTTGAGCTGGTATAACAAAATATCACATAGTTAGCTTAAATGACAGACATTTATTTCCAATAGTCATTAGGCTGAGAAATCCAAGATCACCATGCAGATAGATTTTGTTGCTGTGAGGGCTCTCTTCCTAGCTCATAAACAACTGCTTTCTTGGTTTTTCCTTGATGCACACTCACAGGAAGAGATAGGAAGATCTTCCTGTTTTCCTCATCCCATTATGCAGGGTCCACCCTTATGGCCTCATCTATATCTAAAAGCGCGCCCCCCCGCCAAGGTCTCACCTAAACACCACCATGTTGGGAACTAGGTTTCAACATATAAATTTTGAGAGGACATTCAGTCCATAATGCCATTGTATTTGTTGAATATATTTTTATAAATGAGCTGATGCTTCAAAGTGGCAGGGTAGAATAAATTTACTTGGGTATACAAAAACATGTTAATCATTTAATGGGAAGAGAGATAGGCAGAACAAGCTCTGTAGTTTTCATGGAAATCACTTGCTGTGGTGGCCTCAAATGTCTGCTAAAGACCAAAGGCCCTTAGCAGCAGACAAAAACTTTCACATCTTGAGTTTGTGTCTAGAAATAATATGTTATGCAGCCAATGCAAAATGTATTTTCTTTTCATATGTGCGTGTATGTGCATGTGTCATTGCACACAAAAAAAAACCTCATCAGGTAGTGTCATTTTTTTCCAACAAATATCCCCTCTATGGCAACTTCAAAAGCTAACTGACAACTTTCATATGAACATCTTTACCTATGAGTATCTACTCAGCTTCCATCAGTTCCCAACCCACTCAATATTTCATTTCTCCTCTGAGATGAATTTCTCTGAGTCTTCCATGCAGCCTTCTTTCTAGTATTGGAAGATTGTGGTATAGTTCTTTTAGGTCTATTCTCCAATCACATGGAAATTTTAGTTTTATCTTGCCACTCCTTCCATATAAAGTAAGTGGACTGGGAAGTGATTTGGATATATTATAGGAAATCCACTAGGCCATCATATGTGTTTTTATATTTGGGCTTAGAGTTGTTTTATGACATGTAATATTCATGCCCACTAATAATAGCCACAGTTTTGTTTATATTATGATTTCACTTTGTTTCTTTTTTCATTTTTAACTAAAATGGAAAAGTGGGAAAAAAGTATGCATGGTAAAATAATAATTGACTAATTTTATACATTCATATAAGAATATACCAAATGTGGGACATAAATATGAATTTAAAAGAAAATTATTTTCAATGCTAGCCTTATGTAGAAAAATATATGAAAACATAAAATAATACGCTTTAAAATAGAACATTTCTATATTAAAAAATATTTGGTATGGATAAAATACATAGGAAGATATACTTAAGTGACCGCATTGTTACTGTCAGCACCCTCCTTTAAAAAATAAATATGATTTTAAAAATAATGTTTTACAAATAAATAGAGATTTTGAGTAAACATTTAAAAATTTTTAATTGCTAACATTTGTGAATTTGAAGCTCATCTTAATGATGAGCTAATAAAGGTAAATATTTTTTAAAGTACACTTTTCATCTATAAGAGCGAATAATCTTGTGGGGTGCCAAATAATACGTGCATATGTATAAAAGTGTGACATTCTTGATGACTACTAAAAAGAGCTTTCCTTTTACTGTTCTTGCAGGAATTCTCTGATAGTTTGATTTAAATGTTCCTCCAAGCAGAGAATGAGGTCTAATTTGTTATAAAGAAGCTCAGACCATTAATGTATTGAATTAATTAATTTTTAATGAATCTTTCTCCTTTGTAGAGAGATACATGGGCTTTGACCCCCAAATCACAATAACTGCTTCTCAGTAATTAAACAAGAAAAATAAACCTGGCACATAAACTATTTAAATTTACTTATATATTCAAAGTATCTTTTAGAATTTCAAGCAAAACTACCCATCTCCACCAAATTTTTAGTGATGGTGTGGCCTACTTTAGAATTTCATCTTTGCAAACACTTGTGATTTACACTGATAGTGCAGTCGATGTACATTTAAGTGGAACATCTTCACAGTGAAAATAAGAGTAAGCTTCTTTCAGAAAAGTTTATGCAAAAGTGCAGAAATTGTATATATCTGTATCTATATCTCTAGATCTATACTTATAGATATCTAGATATGCATAGGTATACGTATCTAGGTGTCTACATATCTATACATATAGGCCTATATATCTATCTCGAGCCAGGCACTCTTCTTTCTTTTGCAAAGCACACTAGAAAAACTAAAATACACACATGCACACATGCACTTACAGGTACACATAGAAAGAAAAGTTCTAGAAAAAGGCATTATGCTTAAGTTAGTATTAACATCATATGGAGATAGCTGTACAAAAAATCATAATAATTATTTTTACTATATTCTTTATACTAATTTTTTTAATGCTTAATAAACAGTTACCTATAAAATGACCTGAAAGAAGGCTGGATTTTCTCAGCAGAAAGCACATATTTCTTATTAATATGAACTCACCAAATATATTTAACCACTGGAATAATATTTGAGACAATAACGTGTATAGCTCGGAGAGAGATCCAACAGGAAGGGTGAGTTATTCTCAGGGTGTGATGCAATTCTTCACACAAAAGGTGCTACATTCCCAAATTACTAGCAGGCAGCTAGTAATTACTACCTAGGCAGCATGGGCAAATTTGAAGATATATTAAATAAACATAGATAATCATAAAGGTAAAATGAAACCACAAGGACAATACTATTATATAACAAGCTTTCTCTATATTCTCTGTATGATTAATCAGTGTTAATTAAGAGAGATGTATGAGGAAATAATTGGTATTAATTTATATAATTATTTCAGTGATTCAGAAATAGTATATTAAATTTCTGTAGTTATTAAAATATTTAAAGGTTTTCTATGCACATTATTATATTTAATATTTATAAAAATTCTTCAATTTATGCAAATGATGTGCACCTAATATACAACAATGGATTATGCAGCATTTACTATGTGTCAGTTACTTTTTAAAGAGAATTATAGATATAAACTCACTTAACCCTTCTAAACACATGTAGTGCACGGCTATTATTACATTCACTTTACTGATGATAAGTGTGAGTTTAAGTAACTTTTCCCAAAACACATACCTTAAAGATAGCAGAGTCAAGGTTCACACTGAAGAAACTGGGCTCCAGAGTAGCTTTTCTTGGTTACAAAAAAGACAGGTCCTCAGACTTATACCTAGAAGGCAGGAGGATTTGGTCTATGACATGGGCCTGATTTCTTCAAATTCAGTGATTTTCCTGTTACCTATCTTGTGAAGTGATGGGCCTTTAAAAGACTTATATACACACATACAAGTCACCATTGACCATTTGAATGGTTTCTGGGGTCTGAAAGGGACAAGACCCTCCCAATTACTGCCACAGTGCTCTGCATGCCGTAGTTCTTCTCACGGGAGCATTTGATAAGAGCTAGTAGGAGAGCATTCACTTGCAAGGTGTCAAAGTAAAAGGATGATAGAGATACAACATAAAAAGTATGTAACTATCTACATGGAAAGCCGATAAAAGTCAAATTGATAGGAGAGAAACCTGGGTCTCTAGAGATGAAGAGTCTAAGGAATTGACTTCTAGCTTATCCTGTCTCCTAGTGAATATTCCAGAATATGTTGGCTGTTTACCACTAGTTGCTCCTAGTGAGGGGTTGACAACACAACCCATATAAAGATGGTTGCTTATAGAAAAAGACAGAAAAGGAGAGACTGAAAGAGAACTGTTCATAGCAAGTGGTCCTTTCTCAGTGACTCAAAGGGAACACCCCCATCCATGTGGTATTTACGCTACTGGTAGTTGGGACTTCAGCTGACAGGGTGACTGTGCCCCTTGTTTTGCACAGTCATCCATATGCACTGAAGCTCTACTGTCCTGTGTTTACAATATTCATTATCTAATAAATTATTATATAATCCTGAAGATGGAAGGACATATAATTGACTTTCTTTTTCCCTAACATTTTATTTTTTTAAAAAGAAATTTTCTCAAGTCATTTTAAATATTCTTCTAGAGTTAAATTAGGTACTAGTCTAAAACAAAAAAAATACATAAATTCATAATATATTTTATATATTGAGAAACCAGGGGCTGTGGGAAGAAGACTTTGCAGTATCAAGATGTTGCAGTACTCCCTGGGGAGGATGTGAATGGCTTATCTGAATAATTCCAGGGACTGATGCCTGCTTTTCCAGGACAATTAGGAACCGAACCCCTTGGGAAGAAGTGCTGTTTGGCTAAGCTCATTACCAGGGGGGGCAGAGTGTGGAGGGGAGTCGGTGGTTAGGCCATTTGAGGACCTGCCCGTCTCAGCAGATGTTAAGACACTTGTAATACTGGGCCTTTGCACATCTGATTCATCCAGAGCGTGGATATCTTAAAAGCAGATCTTGGGGCTCTTTCTGCAGCTTGTCCTTTTTGAAAATTACGATAATGAACAAGTCAGCTAAGTCTGGTGATCATGAACATGAACTCTAAAGAAAGGTAACCTCCCGGGCCGGTGCGGCTCACTGGACTGAGTGCCAGGCCTGCTAACCGAAAGGTCACCGGTCTGATTCCTGATCAGGGCACATGCCTGGGTTGCGGGCCAGGTCCCCAGTAGGAGGCATGTGAGAGGCAACTGACCCCTGTTTTTCTCCCTCTCTTTCTCTCTCCCTTCCAATATCTCTAAAAAATAAATGAATAAACTCTTTAAAAAAGAAAAAAAGAAAGAAAGGTATCCTGGGCTCACGTGCAGCTTTACAACTTAGCTTCATGACTTCGGGCAAGTCACTTAGCTCTTCTGAACCTCGGTTTCCTGATTTATAATATGGGCTAAGAGAAGTGCATATCCACCACACAGGGTTGTTTTAAGGATTAAATGATTTATTATTTCTTAACACTTTATATGTGCTTAGAAAATTTATTTTTATGACAAATGATTGAGTATATAAATATTTGATTTATTATTTACGTAATTATTTGGGAAATAATTATTTCCTAAAAGGGTTGTAATGAAAGGATACAGTTAACCATTAAAATTGACAAAGTCCAGGTAACAGAGGGAATAGTGTTGGGGATAATTTTATGCTGAAAGAAACTTCTGCAATTATACTATGAACTTTCTGTCAGTTAATACACTTACTTTTCAAAATTGTAGATGACATAAAGCTGGGAGAGATAGTTAGCATTTGAGATAACAGAATCAGAATCTAAAACAGTCTCTATAGTCTTGAATATTGGGTCAAATCTGGCAGGATTAAATTTAACATAGAAAAAAATGTAGGTTTTCCACTTGGGATCCTAAAAAAAGCAATATATACTTTAAGATCTAATTGATTCTGGGCTCGTTATAAGTCAATTAATAAGTTACTCAAAAAAGTTAATATAAGTTTAGACTTTATTTATAGAAATGTGGTGTCTTGATCAATTAATGTGATAGAACCACCTTACATTGGTCAGTCAGTCTACGTTTCATGCTAGTTTCAGGAGGAAGTGGAAAAGTACAGCATACTTCAGCAGAGCAACTATGACACTTGAAACTGTCACATCAGGATCTGAGAAATAGTAAAAATAAAAATTTACCTTGACTCTATACCATTCAGTAATCTCAACACAGATACACTCTCCTCACACAGGACAGACCACCCAGCTGCAGTGCTCAACTCTGTGAGGAGCAGTCATTCCAGATGCCCCAAGCTGGCTCCTGACCTCTTTCTGGTAATTTACCTTGTGGCTTGATCGAAGGCATTCCTCCCTTATTTAAAAAAAAAATAAAATAAAAAAGGATTTAGCTTCTGGGCCCTGTTCACCCTCAGACATTGATGGACATGCCCCCCTGGATCGCCTTGGTTTAGCTACCACGGGTAGAAATACATTTTGGTAGACCCTCAAATGATTCCATTTCACCTAGAGGTGAAAATCTTGGTAAAATGCTACAAGTAGCCCACTTAAGTCAACTGTAGAACTAAAGATACAAGGCAAATTGTGGAGAGGGTGTTGTGTTTAAGGACAACTGACTGTGTGACAGCTGAAACACCTGAAACTAGAGGTAGCCTTGAAAGAAACTAGTGATTTTTCCATTTCTAAAGCCTGAGAGTGAATGACTTTACAGGAATTTTTACAAAGAATCATATATAACAAATTTCATGTTACATGTTTACTTTGAAGGTCAGAAAATAGATTCAAAGACTTAACATTATATGACATGAACATAAGCCATACTGTGGTCAGTTAAGTAAAGCATTCAAAATTAGTCTGATAATTATGGGAAGAGACATATTTAATCACGTAGTTGTATTCCTTATATGAATCATCCAGATAAATGCTTTATTTTCCACTCATTTCTCTTTTTCAAAACATAACTTCATTTTTAACTTAAAAATATTAGGTTGGCCAAAAAGTTCACTGGATTATTCCATAAGATGGCTCTAGTAGTGCTTAGTTGTCTTTAACTTCATTTGAAACAATTTTGTTAGGTTGTATTGTGACAGCTGTCATATCAGTGTGCATTTAAAAAAACATCAAAATTGAATTTTTGTGTAGCAATTTTAATATTGAAGACAGAAGAAAAAATGCAACATTTTCAGCATATTATGCTTTATTATTTCAAGAAAGATAAGACACACAACTGAAATGCAAAAAAAAACCAAAACAAAAAACGTTTTGTGTAGTTTATGGAGAAGGTGCTGTAAGTGATCCAATGTGTTAAAAGTGGTTTGCGAAGTTTCATACTGGAGATTTCACACTGCACGATGCCCCACATTTGGGAAGACTTGTTGAACTTGATAGAGATCAAATTGAGACATTAATTGAGAACAATCAATGTTATGCTATGTGGGAGATAGTAAACATACTTAAAATATCCAAGTCAATAAAGTTATTGATGTAAATGAAAAATGTGTCTTTAATTTTACAAAACAAAACAAACGAAATGGCCAAAGGTCAACATAATACTTTTTTTTACAGCATTGTTTTTATTGTTTCTCAATTACAGTTGTCCTCATTTTTTCCCCATTACTCTCCCCTGCCCTACCCACCCCCCACATTTATTCACTTTTTAGGCATAAATTAATAACATCATTCCTCAGAAATGGGCTGTTAAAAGTAATGAAATTAACCCCATTTGTTTATTTTGTTTCCCTTGCATAAAGAGATATATCAGAAAAAAAATTTCCTACAAGACATGTGTGAGATTTTTTAATCAATCCTGTTTTATTTTTTGAAATCTTATTTTATTAATTATGCTGTTACAGTTGTCCCAGTTTTTTGCCCTTTTTCCCTCTCCATGTAGCAACCCCCCACTTTCTCAGGCAATCCTCCACCATTGATCATGTTCATGGACCATGTGTATAAGTTTTTTGGCTGTTCCATTTCATATACTATACTTTACATCCATATGCCTATTCTGTAACTACTTGTTTGTACTTAATCCTCTCACTTATTCACTCATTCCCCAACAACCTTCTCCCATCTGGCAACCATCAAAATACTTTCTATATCCATGATTCGATTCTTCTTGTTTGCTTAGTTTGTTCTTTAGATTCAATTGTTGATAGATATGTATATATAGCCATTTTATTGTTCATAGTTTTGACCTCCTTTTTTCATTAAATAAGACTCTTTAACACTTCATGTAATAATGGTTTGGTGATGATGAACTCTTTTAGTTTTTTTCTTGACTGGGAACTCTTTATCTGCCCTTTAATTCTAAATTATACCTTTGATGGATAGAACAATCTTGGCTGTAGGTCCCTGCTTTTAAAACTTTGAATATTTCTTGCCAATCCCTTCTAGCCTGAAGTTTCAAGGGTTCCAGAATTTACATGATAGGGGTGCCATAAGGATAAAAGAAAGACCAAGAAATTGGAAATCTATTTGAAAAAATAATGAAAGAAAGCTTCCCTAATTTGGTGAAGGAACTAGACATGCAAGTCCAGGAAGCACAGAGTCCCAAACAAGATGGAGGCAACGAGGCATACTCCAAGACACATAATCATTAAAATGTCATTGTTAAAGATAAAGAGAGAACCTTAAAAGCAACAAGAGAAAAGCAGTTAGTTACCTATAGGGGTGTTCCCATAAGACTATCAGCTGATTTCTCAAAAGAAATGTATGAGATTTTACTCCCTATGTTTTCTTGTAGGATTTTTATGGTTTCAAGTCTAACACTTAAATCTTTAACCCATTTTGAGTTTATTCTTGTGCGTGGCATAAGAAGGTGTTCTAGTTTCATTTTCAGGCATATATCTGTCCAATTTTCCCAACACTGTTTATTGAATAAACTATCATTAGCCCACTGAATGTTTTTCCCTCCTTTGTAAAATATTAATTATCTATAAAGATGTAGATTTATTTGTGGTTCCTCTATTCTGTTCCATTGATCTTTTTGTCCGTTTTTATGACAGTGCCATGCTGTTTTGATTACTATGTCTTTGTAGTATAGTTTGATATTAAGTAGAATGATTCTTCTGACTTTGTTCTTCTTTCTCAAGATTGTTGAGGCTATTCAGGGTCTTTTGTGGTTCCATATAAATTTTTGGAATATTTGTTCTAGTTCTTTGAAATACACCATTGGTGTCTTGATAGGAATTACATTAAATCTGCAGACTGCTTTGGGTAGTATGGGCATTTTCCAACTGTCCATCAGTAGATGAGTAGATAAAATAGATACTGTACATTTACACAATGGAATACTACTCAGCTATAAGAAAGGAGAAAATTTCACTCTTTACAACAGCATGGATGGACCTACAGAACATCATGCTAAGAGAAATAAGCCACTCAAAGAAAGAGAAGTGCCAGATGATTCACTCATATGTGGAATCTAATGAACAAACTGAACTAACAAGCAAAACAGAGACAGACTCAGAGAGCAGGCTGACAGCTCTTGGGGGAGGTTGGGAGTGGGGGGATCCAGCAAAAGAGAAAAAAAGAGAGAAAGAACTCATGCACACAGACTACATGGACACAGTGATTGCAGAGGTGAGGGATGGGTGGAGGTGGAACATGGTATGGGGGGATAAATAGCAATAAAAATACTTTAAAAAATAAAATAAATGTTTATAAGCTTTATGTTTAAAAGTAGCAAAATTAGCTGTTAATAAGACAATACAGCAATTTGAAATACCAAAGCAAGTAGACCTATTAAATTGTAGACATAATGTTGTATATATTTTTTACATGTATTGACTGTGAAACTGATTTTTCTATTTTATCAATTTTACTCAGAAATTCCTAAAGATGTTAAGAATTAAACAGTATTAAAATAAAGATTATTTTAAGTAGAAAATATATAATGAAGTATAAAGTTTATAACAAATTATGCTGAATTTAAAAATACAAAAGCAGAAGGAATGAGTTTTTTAAAATAGTTTTAATCTTACATCGGAAGGTTGTCTTTTCTAACAAATTCAGAAATTTAGTGAATATGTTTTCATTTTTTGGTTTTAGTTTTCAATTACAGTTTACATTTGATATTATTTTGTATTAGTTTCAGATGTACAGCATAGTGGTTAGACAATCATATACTTTACAAAGCGGCCTCCTTGATATTTCAAGTGCTCACCTGGCCCTGTACATAATTATTAAAATATTATTGATCATATTCCCTATGCCGCACTTTCCATCCCTGTGACCATTTTATCACTACCGGTTTGTACTTCTTAATCCCTTCACCTCTTTTCACTCAGCTCCCAGCCCCCTCCCCTCTGCCAACCATCAGTCTGTTCTCTGTATCTAATTGGGGTTTTTAAAAAACTTTTCTCTAAAGTGTATTTCAGGTTATGGATTCTGATTTGCTCTTTTAGAAACTAAAAAAAAAAAAGCAATTGAGGCTAGAATGTGTTTCATGTGTCAGATTTTTCTCTATCTTTAATAGTATTAAGCATACATCACATTGCATGATTTTGACATGCACACATTTTAAGACTTTAATGATTTGAAAAAAAATGACCAGCGGAATGCTAACTTGTGACAGAGCCAAGGGGACAACCAATATACATGGACGTGGCATATACACCTTGGTAGAGAGTACGGCCTTGCCAAAGTGGCTAAATTCTCCTTTTCTCTAAAGTGAGGGTTCACACCCTGCAACATAACAACCGGTCTTTATTAATCAATCTTTTGTTACTTATAAATTTTATAACTATATCTATTACATCAGCCCTATTCTGCTTATTTGTCTACAGTGCAGAATCAATGTACCTAGACACTGAGATAGATATTTTTTGATGTGTTTAGATGTGTTTCTTAATTTAACGTGTATTAAGTGTCTATTATGAAATCAACACCGTGTTAGAAATTGAGGAAGCAATGGTGATTGTGATGTTTAATTTTATATGTTGATTTGCCCGGACTATAGTGTCCAGCATGCTGATTGAACTCCACTCTTTCTGGAGATTCCAGCCTGCCAGCCTCTTCCATCAGGTTTCAGGCACCAAACCTCCACAATCACATGATCTAATTCCTTAAAATAAGTCTTTATATAACTATATCCATTTATATAGCTATAAAAATCATATGATCCTAATCCTTAAAATAAATCTATGTACATATATCTATATAGATATAAATCTGGATAATTATATGATATAATTCTTTAAAATAGTCTTTTTATATATCTCTGCCTGTATGTATAGAGAGAGGGTAATACCTATCTCTGTGCATAGATTGATATAGGTAGATATATAGATATATAGATATACAAAAAATTATTTTAAGAAATTTGATTACTGATGGTGATCTATAGCCATTTGACTATAGATTATATTTCTACACATACCATATGCATATCTACATTTATATTTATATTTACATCTCTTTCCCTGGAGAACCCTGACTAATGTAGTGACAATACATGCTCCTGGACCTTAAGTGCGCAAGGAGCACCATTTTCAGAGGGGTGGAAATCTACTTGAACTGGGTGTGGGGTTGCTGGAGAGAATTGTTAAAGCTTTGTCTTGAAACTCCTTTAAGGCTGTAGTAGGTGGAGAAGGGTGTCACTGTCTTGACAAGTATAGCAGCACATACAAGGGAAGAAAGGACTAACAACAGCACAGGCTTGAAGAATAATTAATAGCTGCTTTGCAAGAGAATTCAAGATCGAGGGAAGATCAGAGGAGAATTCAAGATCAGAAACAAAGAGTTAAAGGTAACAGACCTTTAAGCCAGGTGAACAGCACACACTTTCTCAACCACACCCATGAGCGAGACAGAATGACTCCATTTAAAACAATTGCTCTAGTATAAAATATCCCCTTCTCTTTTAACCCTATCCTCAATTATCTAGACCCTGAATCTAATCTCTTTGTTCTTGATGATCTGTTGTGTTTCACTCCCATTTAGACCCACCCTCCACCACCCTCACCGCCCTCACCACCCTCACCGCCCTGTGAGCATTTTGACTTGTCAGAGCACGTCAAGGTTGATATCATACAGGGCTATGGGAAATCATGTGCTGGTTTTTATTTTCATTGCTAACATTTCATTTCATTCATTTGGCACATAAACAGTATTCTTTTCTGAATACTGTTTATATGCCAAGTCTTTTGTGGTATAATTAGAGAGTTGTAAAATAAGCAATGGTCACTGTCCTCTGTGTCTCTAAGGGTAGAGTAATGTTTAAGTTAAGTCTGAAAAGGGGGTAAAAAAACTGTACAAACATGGTTATTAGGATTCAGTTTACTTCTCCCTGGAGTCTATCCTCGGAGATGATTTATAGACCGAAATTTTTGCACTGATGGCAGAGCTAATTATATTCCGCTAAATAGAATGATATATTTCAGAATGAAAGTATTAAAATCACTACAATATAAAAATCAATAGCCTGCCACATAAGGAAATACTATTAGATCCATAAGGTAATCTGATTTATTATGAATTAACAGTAAGAATGGATAGACTTCAGAGGAATTCTATGAGTAATGTCACAGAATCACCTTCCTGAGCTAACTAATTAGCTCATTAAAGTATTACATCTCACTGCAAGGCAATTTTTCTTGAAGATTATCAGCTGTGTGATTGAATGACATGCAAAATCTCTTGGTATTTTGTGGCTGTGTGATCCTTGGCACGTTCAATAATGAAGCTGCTCTTCTATGTTTGTGGAAGGAGAGCATTCGATTTTCATGGAAATGTCAGAAAGATTATATTGTTTTCTTTTATTTATTTTTATTGTTTTGGTCTGGGATATAGTTGAAAGCCTGTCAATCGTGTCCTTTGCAGTTGCTTCAAAAACCATAAAACAGTGGGTGCAACCTGAAAATGCTGATTTATTGTTAATGCCAAAAGATGGGAGTCTTTTAAAGTAAGAAATAACATGAGATTCATGAAATTCAAGCTGAAGATAAAACATTTCAAGTTTTGAATATATTTCTACTTATTTTATAATTTCCCCAAACCTTTAATAAAATGTTATAGGGTGGGCTCACCATATATAGGGTCAATAGGTTTTCTGTAACTATTAAATAGGCTACGTACTTGCATAAGACAGGCATTTGGTAAATGCTTAATGAGAAAGTGAACAAATGAAGTAAGAGATTAACATATTTATATTTGGAGCGTTCCCTTTGGCTAAATTGCTCTGAGTTCTTTTCAATTATTCTAAACATCTCTTCCATGAAATAATTTCTTATTCTTTAGCTCAATTTTTTTCTCATTTCATTTTAACTAATATTATACTGTAGCACTCTAAAATGTGTCATTTTAACAAATATTAACCTATCGGCCTTAACATTCACTTGAATTCTCACATGTGTTATGGCATGGGAGGTTAACATTACAGACATGAAGGTAGAAGAGGGAACAATAGAGCACTTAAAGGAAAAACAAAAAAGAGTAGAAATGAGTAAGCAACCTATTGAACTTCAGCTAGACTGAAAGGAGACACATCAATTATTTATTTATTCATACATATATTCATCTGTAAATGTTTGTGAACCTACCAGACACTAGAATATGCAGGAAGACAATTATGAATAAATACTATGGCAGGTGTTAGCAAAATTTATAAGTATACAGTGGGTATTTAATAGAAAGGTCACATAACCCAGTTTGTTGAGTTAGAAATGGCTGTGCCAATGCCATGATATCTTGAAATGTGTTAACAAGAAGAATATTAATAAAGAGTTATGGCAGAGATCATTAATTGTGCCCAAACTCGACTTCCTTTTTCAAATTCAGTAATGAAATTTTCTGATACTGCACCACTGTTAGCAGGACACATGGCCACCGAGATAAAGAATAGGATTGCCAGCTAGAGATTTGTCACATGACTAAGTTCTCATTTTGCAATCTAAATAGAAGGGCATCGACCTTCTGTATTACTTCCTTAAACAGAGGGAATGTGTGTGTGCTTGTGAGCCAGTTTAGCATATAAGGTCAACCCAATAACAATCCAATAACCTAAGGGATGGCAAAACATGATAGAAGGATCTCAGGATAAACTAAATAAAAGTATAGGGAGTTGTGGGCATTTATGGAAGGAGCATGTAACCTAGTCTTAGGGAGTTAAGGATGTCTTTTACTTTCCCTGCCTTCGAACTTCTATGCACAGGAGAAAAAAAGCAACTTCTAGTTTTTTTAACACTATACTTTTGGTTCTTCCCACCCACCTCTTAGCCCGTATCCAGTACAATTAAGAAGGGGAAAAAACCTGTGCAAAGGTCTCAGACTGAAAAACAAGACATTAATGGAAGGTTTTAGTGTAAGCTTTGCTGACATCTTCATTGTGCTTCTGGCATATGCTTTTCTGTGTCTTCTACGTCCTTTGGAAAAACTAGTCCAAATCTGTGCCTTTTAGATTGTTTCTTCACTTTCAGTGATCTTTTCTCCCCTTTATTCAAACCATAGAATTTGTCTGCACCCAACGATAATTGCAACAACTTTGAAATCTCCACTTTGTGCCTCCTACTTTCTGATAAGTCTCTGTTCCACTCTTAATTATTGAAGTTAATTATTGATATATTTTTGATTACTCACTTGTAGGATTCCCATCCAACCACCTGGAAAGAGCCCTGGCAACGCGTTCTCACATATTTGCAAAACATTAAAAAGCAAGTTATTGTTGAATTCTCTTGTTGAAGGAGGGGGCCTTAACCTGTAAAAGATTTAGGACTCCATAAAATTGTTAGTATTTCCTCTGCCCCCACTGCAAGAAGTGTTGGTCATTTTGGAAACTTCCAATCCATTAACTCACGCACTTTGCATTGTTTTTAAGACCTAGCTATTTCCATTGTCCAGCTTCAGTTCCCAAGGATTTCATTCTGTAGTACACTCCCAGGTGAAGATCTAGCTGCTATGATACACTGATCTGACTTCTGTCACTCCAGGTTGCCGCTTCCACAAGGTTGTATAAATGAAATCCTATAGTATGTAATCATTTGGGCCTGGCTTCTTTCACTTCACTGCTTTTGAGAGTCATCTATAATTTCGCTTTAGCAACTTTCTGACAATATTAATATTTTGTTTCTTTTTGTCGCTGCATAGTACTCCACTGTATGGCTATTCCACATTAACTAGGCATCACTTGAAGGACATTTATGTTGCTTCCAGTCTGAGGTATAAAATAGATTACTGAATAAATTAATGTGTAGATATGTATTTTTATTATCTCTTTCATGTGTCTACAAGAAGTCGCCAGCCTATTTTCCAAAGTGGCTGCTCCAGTTTGGATTTCACAAACATCCTCACCAACATCTGAGCTTTATTTATTTATCTTGATAAAGTCATTTAGTGTAGCCTTCATTTCTAACTGGTTCTTTTGTCTGGTTTCCATGTCCTTTTTTACATTATTCAGTTCTCACTAAGTTCATCTACCCTTCCCCTACATTCATTATAACCAGTGGTCATCCTTATAACCAGTGTTTTGAACTCTGCATCTAGTATATTGCTTGTCTCAATTTTGTTTACATCTTTTCTGGGGTTGTGCTCTGCCCTTTTATTTGGACATATATCTTTATGTCTTCATTTTGGTAGCCTGCCTGTGTTTGTTTCTGTGTATTAGGTAAAGCTGCTATGGCTTCCACATTTGGTAGAGTGGCCTAATGTAGTAGGGGTCCTATAGGGTCCAGCGGCACAGCCTCCCGGTTAACCCAAGCAGGGTACTCCAGGTGTACCTCACCAGCCCCCAGTGTAGGCTGTGTACAACTTCCTGTTGTGGTTGAGCCTTCATTGCTGTTGGCCTGTCAATGGGAGGGAATTACCTTCAGACCAATCAGCTGCAAGGACTAGCTTCGACCACTGTGGAGGATTAGCTGTGCAGGAGCCCAACCATGAAGGTTCTGGTGCTTGCTGAGTCTGCCCCTAGAGTGTGTCACTAGTGGGAAGGGTTGTGTGGTGCTTTGACATGGTCTGAAGATGTCCACTGGGTATGCTGGCTTTGGGCCTGAGTCTTCTTTAAGAAGGAAAAAAAGGATCAAAAATATAAGCAAAAATGACAATAAAAACATATCTATCAACAATTGAATTTAAAAAACAAAATTAAAAAAAATGAGCAAATCAGAAACAGAATCATGCAGACAACATTTTTACAGTTGCCAGGTAGGTAGGGGGTTGGGAGAGGGCTGAAAGAGAAGGGGTCCAGAAGTACAAATTGGCAGTTATGCAACAGTCATGGGGATGGAAAGTACAGTATAGGGAATATAGTCAATAATATTCTTATAACTATGTTAATAACTATGTATGGTGCCATATCAGTGTGAAATTTATCAGGATGATCACTTAGTAAGTTTTATAATGTCTAATCCCTGGGTTACACTCTTGAAACTAATATAATATTGTATGTCAATTGTAATTAAAAAATATAGGAGTGATTTAAAGTAAAAAAAAAAAATTTTTTTCATATGTGTGTCCTTTGCAAATACTTGCTCCCAGTCTGTGCTTTGCCTCTTTATTTGCTTAAAGTGTCTTTTGAAGAGCAGAAGTTTTAAATTTTTATGAAGTGTATTTATCAATTTTTTAATGATTTGTGCTCTTTTTCTCTTCTATTAATAAGCTTTTGTTTGACACAAATTCCAAAGATTTGCTCTACATTTTCTTCTAGAAATTTTAAAGTTTTCTTTATTTTTTATAGTTTTAAAAATAGTTTTATTTATTCACATATTTACTTATTGATTCATTATCAATAAATAATCATTGTTATATCAATATATTAACATTACTATAATATGATTAGTTGTACGTTAACTTGGGTATGAGATAAAGCTTAGGTTCATGTTTACATGGCTATCCAATTTTGCTGATATCATTTTTAAAAAGTAAAACACCAAAACTATAATTTATTCATTAAATTTCCTTGGTGTCTGTGTAATCAGTTAATAGATCATATGCAAGTAAGCATATCTCTGGATGATCTGTTTGTTCCACAGATAATGAAATGATCTATCCCTGTGTTGATATCACTGATCTCAATTACCATAATTTGCAGTATGTTTTAAATTAGGTTTGAGATATTTATGTTTTTAAAATTATTTTGCACACTCTGGATACACTTTTGTCCTCTCCTTTATTCCCCTCTGCCCTGCACCCCCCTTCCCATCCACATTAGTTCATGTCCATGGGTCGTACATATAAGTTCTTTGGCTTCTCCATTTCCTATACTGTTCTTAAGCTCCCCCTGTCTATTTTGTACCTCCAATTATGCTTCTTATTCCCTGTACCTTTTCCCACATTCTCCCCACTTCCACTCCCGACTGATAACCCTCCATGTGATCTCCATTTCTGTGATTCTGTTCCTGTTCTAGTTGTTCACTTACTTTGTTTTTGTTTTTAGGTTCTGTTATGGATAGTTGTGAGTTTGTTGTCATTTTACCGTTCACAGTTTTGATCATCTTCTTTTTCTTAGATTAGTCCCCTTAATATTTCATTTAATAAGGGCTTGGTGATGATGAACTCCTTTAACTTTATCTGGGAAGCACTTTAACTGCCCTTCCATTCTAAATGACATTTTACATTCTACATTTTAAAATATGAATTTCACAACAAGTTTTTAGTTACCATGGAAAAAGTCTGCTGGGATATTGAGTGAGGTCGCATTCAGTCTATTAATTAATATGATAAAAATTGTCATCTTAACACAGCAATTCTTCCAATCCATTGAGATGGTATAACTAATGAATTTAGTTATCCTTTAAGTTTTATCATTAATGTTTTATAGTTTTCAAGGTATAAGTTTTGCATATTTTCACAACATTGATGCCTTTGTCATAATTTTAATGGTGTTATAAATGATACCACACAAAGTTAACATTACATTATCGACTACATTCCCTTTGCTGTACATTACATTTCCATGACATTTATTTTATAACTGGAAGTTTGTGTATTTTGATCCCTTTCACCCACTTTATTCCTCCCCACTCCTCTCCCCGCTGACAATCACCAGTCTATTCTCAGTATCTAAGAGTCTAGGTTTTGTTTTGTTTTTTAGATTTCATATATAAATGAAATCATACAGTATTTGTTCTCTTTGTCTGACTTACTTTACCTATCATAATACCTTCAAAGTCCTGCCATGTTGTAGCAAATGGCAAGATTTCATTTTTTATGGTTGAGTAGTATTCCACTGTGTGTGTGTGTGTGTGTGTGTGTGTGTGTGTGTGTATCATGTCTTCTTTACCCATTCATCCACTGATGGACAGCTAGATTGCTTCCATATCTAGGTGAGTGAAAATAATGCTATAATAAATATGGGGATGCAGATATTTTTTTGAGTTAGTGATTTCCTTTTCTTTGGATAAATACCCAGAGGAGAATTGCTAAGTCATATGGTAGTTCTATTTTTAATTTTTCTGAGGAATCTCCATACTGTTTTTCACTGTGCACTGTTTACATTCACACCTACAGTGCAACAAGGTTCTCTTTTCTCCACATACTTACCAAATCTAGTTTTCTTTCTTTTTGTTTTTTTTTAAGATTTTATTTATTTATTTTTAGAGAGAGGAGGAGGGAGGGAGAGAGGGAGAGAAACATCAGTGTGTGGTTGCCCTATGGGGTACCTGGCCCACAACTCAGGTATGTGCCCTGACTGGGAATCAAACCAGTGACCCTTTGGTTCACAGGTCAGTGCTCAATCCACTGAGCCATACCAGTCAGGGCAAATTTTCTTCCTTTTTGATAATAGCCACCCGGTCAGTATTAGGTGATATCTCATTGCAGTTTCAATTTGCATTTTCTTGATGATTATTGATAATGAGCATCTTTTCATTTGCCTGTTTGCCATCTGGAGGTGTTCTTTGTGAAAGTGTCTACTCAGATACTTTACCTAATTTTTAATCAATGTGCTTGTTTTTGTGTCATTGAGTTGTATGAGTTTTACTTATTCCAGAAATGTAAATAAATGTAATCATACATTAAGTGTACTTTTTTATTGTTTTTTTATCACTGAGCATAATATTTTTGAATTCATGCCTGTTATTAGGTGTATGTGAAAGTTATTTTATTTTTGAGAATCAGTCGTATGTGCTTATGAATTGAACTGATGGAAATTTGATTGGTTACCCATTTGGAGGTATTATCAATAAAGCTGTGAGCAGCAATGGGTATGTTTTGCTAGGATATATTTTCCTACTTCCCTTGAGAATATACCTCTATGACCCTCCACAACTAGCCATCTAGTTTTTCATCATCTCTTAAGCAACATCTAGGCATATACAAAAATCAACTTTGCACTTCCTGTATATATAGATGAGAGAAAACCTCTACTATAAGAGTCTGGGTTACAAACATTTTAGGATTTTTGTGTTCTAGGGTCTTAGTAGCAATGACTCAACCCTGCTATAATAACACAAAAACAGCCATAGAAAACACATAAACAAATGAATGTGGCCGTGTTCCAACAAAACTTTATAGGAAGAAAGTGGGCTCAATTCATCCCATGAGCTGTAGCACTCTGGCCTGCCTCCTGACCTGTACATCTACGCTGATTGAAAACACAGAAATAATTTAAAATTGTAAAATATTGCCTGACTGTAAATACCGCATTAATTTGTAAGTATTCATAGAAACATGAGTTGATGATAAAGAAATACAAGATAATAAACACTTGACACTATTGGAAAATGATGTTAGTATACATACATCTATTATATTCATGCTGCCTGAGAAAATGGGTTTAACAAGTAAATGTGTTTGTCTTATCTCTAACCTAACTTATTCCTGCCGCTCAGATCCCCTTGCGCTCTGGAATGGTGTATGCTTCTGACTTTGACAGGGGCACTACTCTCAATGTTTTATAGCATTAAAACATAGTCTTAAGGACACTGACATGATATGTGGAGAAGCATAGCCGCAGGGTATGAACACTGTCGCAAGGATAGCAATTTACAGTTACAAAGTGTCCTTTGCCAGTGCTGTTCATCAGGTCCCAAGTGGAAAAGGCAGGCAAGTGTTCTTTAACAAATTTATTGTTTGTGTGTTTGTGATATAGAGAGTTTTCTAAATGACGGGGCTCAGGGCAGTGAATTTCTGTTGCCCAAGTTGAAGCATAGTACTAGTAGAAAAATTATTCTTATAAAAACACAAATCAGGCTATTCCTCCCTACTGCTTAATCCCTTCCAGTAGATTTCCATTGCATTTAAAATGAAATCCATGCTCTTCACCGTGGCTCCCCCGGGCGCAGAGCTGGCTTACCATTGCGAATTCTCATTTCGCTGTCCTCAGCCACCCAGTTCTGATCCACCGGCCTGCCGCCTTTTTTCTTGACAAAAGGGAAGGGACATCAAAGCTTTCCCAAGGAGAAATACTTCTGTCCCTTTCATTTTAATATTCTAGGACACAGGCAGTGCCTGGTAGATAGTAGGTGATCAATAATATTTTTAAATAGTGAGTGAGAACATTTTACGTAGGCAAAGGAAGGAGGGGCATTTTCCATGTCGAAATGTTTCGAGCACATTCTTAATGGTGTTAAATTTATATTGTGTTTTGTGGAATGACTCACAAGACTACATTAATAAGACTTAAAAGAAGGAGGTTATGTAAAAAAAGAAGGTAGTTAGAAATGATTTTCTGAAAAAGATGCAAAAGCCTA